>CAUYPK010162300.1:0-19615 GCA_963574355.1 Loris lydekkerianus | reverse complement strand
TAATGTACACAGCTATGATTTAACAATAAAAAAAAATTTTTTTTAAAAAGACTTCTTCTATCCTTAGAGCTTCAACTGTATCATTTCATACTAATAATTTCATATATCATCATAAATTAAATTCAATAAATCATTTTAGTTGCCTTATCCCTAATATTAAATTGGGTTATGAAAAATAAAAATTCATAAGACAAGGTTCTTGTCCTCAAATAATTTAGTATCTATAGGTAAAATGAAATTATCAGAATTTCAAACATAATTAAAAGTATAATAACTGCATTATTTCAAAAAAGAGACCAAACTTTCATTCATTGCTGGTAGAAATGCGAAATGGTACATGTTGGAAAACAGTTTGGCACTTTCTTACAAAATTAAACATGCATTAACCATATGATCCAGCAATCACATTCCTTGATATTTACCCAAAGAAGTTGAAAACATATGCCCACACAGAAATTCTGACAATGGAATATTATTCAGTGCCAAAAAGAAATAAGCTGTCAAGCCGTGAGGGACATGGAGGAAATTTAAATGCATCTTAAATCTGAAAGCAAATCTGAAAAGGCTACATTCTGCATGATTCCAACTACCCAACATTCTGGAAAAGGTAAAACTATGCTAATTACCTTGATTTGATCATTTCACTATGTGTATATATATCAAAACATTGTACCCCATACATATGTACCATTAATTATGTCCAAATTAAACATTTTGAAAAACTGGAGAAAAAAATAGCAGTGGTTGCCAGGGCTTAGGGAGAAGGGAAGGATGACTAGGCAGAGCACAGAGGGACTTAGGGCAGTGAAATCACTCTGTATGATATTAAAATAGTGGATATATTCCATTATAATTTGTCCGGAATGTACAACACCAAGAGCGAACCTCCATGTAAACTTCAGGTGATAATGAGTGCCAGTGTAGGCTCCTCAATTGTAACAAACTGCACCTCCCTGCTGTGGGATATTGGGGTGGATTGCTCTGTATGTGTGGGGATAGAAGCATATGGGAAATGTCTGCACTTCTGCTAAGTTTTGCTGTGAACCTAAAACTGTCCTAAAAAAAATAAGTTCTACTTTTTAGATGAGGATAAAGGGGGTGGGGGGGATGAAAGAGAATAAAGCAATTAAGTCCAATTACAGAGAAAAAGAGTATACAATGGAAGATAAGGATGGAAAAGAGAGCTGAATCCCACCCTCACCCGTGTTATATGCACAAGGGCTCTCAGATAAAAATTACAGGATTCTATACCTGTTTTTAAAAGATTGTTCCATCAGAGACATAAGGAATGAGGAACAGACCAGAAAGTAGATAAGAATCAAATGCTAGTAGGGTAAAGGGAAAAGTGAAACAGTGATGAAATTAATTGACTTGGAGTTTTGATGTGATAGGATCAGGGTGAGCCAAGTATATGAAGTTCTATATAAAAGAAATACCAATGATGGCTCCCTTTGCTATAAACCTCTTTTTGCAATTGACTAAAAATCTACCAGTTAGAGATTTATTTTTATGAAAAATCTTAAAATGTAAATATTTCTGTTGAGATTAAGAGCCTGTCAATAATTTGTATCTTAGTTTTAACCAGACTAACTGAATTACCATCCCAATAATATACCAGAGAAATTGTTAGGGAGCATTCAAAGGAGAAACACATTATAAAACTGTAATGGTAAAGGAAGAACCAAATCTGGTGAGAATAGTCCTTGATGGCATGCTGAAACAGTATTTGGTGGGGCTACACAAGAGTTGCTTGAGGAAACAGAACTCATCGTGGAGAAGAATCATTCTTAGCAGGGTCCAACAACTTGGAGCAGATCATAGAAGGGCTTCCACCAACATGCAATGTAACTGACTTTTTTGTCATGGACAAGAACATCTAGAACAAGTTTGAAAGGAAAAGAGAATAAAAAATAAAACATGCAACCTCAGAAGGCCATGGTAAGTGGCGAGAGTTCTGTGTTCAAATTCAAAGAAAATAAAAACCTATTCTTTTTTTATAAAAATGTATCACAAAGTAATCTTTTGATGTTGTTATTCTTTAAGCAGTAAATGGCAGAGTCATATTTCCCTAACATCGGACACACAATCTTAGGGTCTCTAATGAGGATAAACAGTGACGGGTCTATGGAAATGGCCATGATTTAGCATTTCCCAGGAATAACTCAGAGTAAAGCTATCCAAAGTAACTTTACAATATTTTCAAAGTCCAGCTCCTAGAGCCATTGATTTAGACTTTTAGTTTTAAGAATTCAGAAACTTACACATATTATTATAGCAGAACAGTATTTATGACATTTCTCTAAAGAATTCTCTAAAAGGTTTTTTTAAATCTATTGAGCAGGAATCATCAACTATGTCGATACTATTAGCAATCTCATTGGTAGTGCAGAATATTACCATGAGTTCAAAGCATCAGTAGCAGTCATCAGAATCATTAAACTATTTACATTTATGGAATTTCTCTTCCTATTTTCTCCCTTTATTTAAATTCTTAAAGAAGGCTTGAAGACTTATGGAAAAAATATTTGAATAAAAATTATGAAGCATAAATTATAGAGGAAGGCATTAAATATGTCCTATGGAATATTTGTCTTGACAATGACATTCAGTAAAACGGGGTTCTTAACAAGTGAAGCTTATTATGTAATTTAATTTATAGCTTATGATATAGTTTAATTTATAGCTTATGATAGAGTTTAATAAGAGATTAACAGTGAAAACCAATAATAAAGCAATTGTGACAAAATGCCAGCATTACTACTCTTGCACTTTGGAGCCATTGTTAAGTAAAATGAACACAAGTGCTGCAATGCTGTGACAGTGCATCTGACAACCGAACAGCTACAAAGTTACTAAACGGGCAGGTTGTGTCTATAGCAAGGATATGCTAAACAAAGGGATGATTCATGTCCCTGGCAGAATGGAGCAGGACGGCGTACTCAGAATAGCACACAACGTAAAACTATGGGTTGTTTATTTCTGGAATTTTCCATTTAATATTATTAGACATTGGTAGATGACAGGTAACCGAAACCATAAAAAACAAACCTGTGAACAAAGGAATAACTCCAGTACTGAAAAAGCAGAAAGTCACGTCCTGTTCTCTTCAGAGAAACTTTCCATGAGTTCTCTTCTTGTGAACTTGTCTATGTCAAGATTTTCAAAGCTGGGTGGTCCCTGTGGCTCAGTGAGTAGGGTGCCAGCACCATATACCCAGGGTGGCAGGTTCAAACCCGGCTCCAGCCAAACTGCAACAACAACAACAAAATAGCTGGGTGTTGTGGCGGGTGCCTGTAATCCCAGCTACTTGGGAGGCTGAGGCAAGAGAATCACTTAAGCCCAAGAGCTGGAGGTTGCTGAGAGCTGTGACGCCACAGCACTCTACGAAAGACAACAAAGTGAGACTCTGTCTCTTACAAAAAAAAAAAAAAAGAGATTTTCAAAATTAATCTTTTGAAATTACTCTAACTCCATATACTTTCAGATGTGTTTTTGGCTTGTCTCCTTAAATAGAGTACGAGTGACTTTAATACAATGCCAGACAAGTGCTAGGTAATTGACAAATGTTTGTTAGTTTGATTTCTTAGCTATCTATGATTACTTCCTCCTTGCCAACCCTGGCGCAGCAAGATCTGCTGGGCTGTTTAGGTAGGTTGACGGTTTTCAAACTGTGCTTCAAAAAAACCCTCAGAGACTGAAAGGGAAAAAAAGAGGGACAAGAGAAGAAGGTTCTAGAACCAGAACAAAAGAGAACAAAGCTATGGTTCGTTGGCCTAAATAATCTGTTTAAAAGATAATTACATCACAGAGCAGAGATGGCTTAGTGTCTAGAAACTCCTCACTGCCACTAGGGAGATAAATAAGGCACATAAGATAATGAAAGTAAACTAAATGAATTAGCAAAGAATACAGAGAATTTTGCTTGGGAAGAGTTACAACCCTCTTTAATTGCCTCTAATGTAATGATTTCTTTGAAATACAATATCAGTGAGTACTTGCTGACCAAAGATACACTTCTCTGTTCTCTAAGAGCCCTGATTGCTACCCTTCTATTACAGACACATCAGACGTCATTTTTTATGAAATTCATAGACTTGCCTAACGAAAGAAATTAAAATCTGTTTTTAATATCATTTAGTAATTAAATCTCAGTCTGTTTAAGTTAAAATAAACAAACCATAAACAAAGCCCTGGCAAATAGCATGGACTCCACATTCACAGAGCACTGAGTGCACATCTGGACTCTCACACTTGAACTCAGAAAATGATCAAAAGTGTCTGATTCTTAGATGACCTAGTCTCCTAATTTGTTCTTGAGGACCATTGTGCATATTAAGTAGATAGTACATATGAAAATTCATGTCACAATGTTTGTAACATAATAGGCATCAAAAAGTGTTGCATTTTCGGGTGACACCCGTAGTTCAGTGGGTGGGGCACCAGCCACATACACGGAGGTTGGTGGGTTCAAGCCCAGCCTGGGCCAGCTAAAACAGCAATGACAACTGCAGCAACAACAACAACAAAATAGCGCAACATTGTGGCCGGCACCTGTAGTCCCAGCTACTTGGGAGGCTGAGGCAAGAGAGTCACTTAAGCCCATGCATTTGAGGTTGCTGTGAGCTTTGATGCCACCACACTCTACCCAGAGGGACAGTTTGAGACACTGTCTCAAAAAAAAAGTGTTCCATTTTCTTCTCTCTGCAACATACTTTTCTGCAGATCCAGCCCCATCTGGATCTTGTATCTACAAAGTAGTTACTCTAGACGTCCTGTCTGAGGGGCTCTGCCTGTAGAATCTACAGCTCTTCCACCCTGGCCAGGAGCCAAGCATCATGCCCTTTCCACCAACCTGCACCAACAGTCAATCACTTTCACTGTTCCAGCAAAGGAGTTTAAAAATCTTACACAACAAACAAGCAGAAGATTCTGATCTCTGCTGTTTCATTTACTCCAATGCCTGAAGAGAAAACCAAGCAGACCAGCACCAGGCTTTAAGTTCTTTGTATTGAACAGAAGAATTTACTTCTAAGGATAGTGGAAAATTTTATCTAATTAACACTCACTACTCTTTCTCTAAAGCAGACTTTTAAAGTTCGTGGCTGAAATTTTCTTCCGTGGGTTTTATTACCTTTTGAAATCAAGGTAATTTGAAGTCTTAGTACCCATTACTATTTCATTAAACATTTCTTCAAAATCTTAAGTAACTCAATTTCAACATAAAGTATTAATGAGCAATTTATACCTTCTCAATGTCATAAGTGACCTTTATTCAGAGGTGGTTGAGGTAATTCCGTGAGGTGACCAAATTAAATGTCCACCTTAGGCACAGGCAATTATTTTAAATCGGGTCCTTTAATAGTGACTAAATAGGCACTTGTATTACTTAACATTATAACTTATTTCCCCAGGAGAGTTAACAACTGTTTTTCCTTTGTATAGCCATCATGCTTAAGAGTTTACTATAAAACCAAGGCAAATGTATGCTCACTCACCCAGTGGCAGAAAATGGGGGAATATCTGCCTGCTCCCACAACATAATATACAATTTTGGTTTTGAAAAAATAGCTTCCACATGTCACAAGATTTTTTTTTTCCTGGTTTTGCTTGCCTCCCTTCTCTTTCCTTGACTGCTTTTATTCTCTAATCTATACCCCATTACTAACTATATACTTATCTCTCAATCTCATCCACTTTATCATTGAAACTATTCTAGAACAATTTTTCTCTAGACCTCGAATTGATGTTTTCTTAATTACTCTATTTTCCTAAAAAGAAAATACAGAAACAATTTTTACCAAACTGGAACTATCCTGCTAATATACTGTAGTTTATAGAATCCTGTGCCAGATACTTCACCAAAAAAGTTTTAAATCACTGAAAACACTACAAATAGTACTCAATAATTCCTTTATTCAAAAATGCTTAATAGTTTTAACATTTCAATGAAAATATGTCTAGATTCTCTTTCAGTCTCTCTAATACAGAAAATAAGAATGAAAGTCCTTCTTATTTTTAAATAAAACTAGGATAATTTTATATTGTACTCTTATTTGGCTATATATATATATTTTTTTTTTTCTAACTTATGACTTCTTAAACGACATTTGGTGGCATGCACCTATAGACACAGCTACACAGCAGGGAGGCAGGAAGATTGCTTGAGCCCAGGAGTTCCAGGCCAGCCTGCACAACATAGTGAGAAACAAAGAGTGGGGGACGGAAGAAGAGAAGGAAGGAAGGAAGGAAGAGAGGAAGGAAGGAAGGAAGGAGAAATTATGGCTCCAAAGACAATAGGAGTAGAAGTAGAAAAAATCTTACTGTTCAATGTGCCTCAATTCTCTAAAAATACCAAGTAGGCATCACAGAATTTGGTTTTGTTCTACTTATTCATTCTGTATTTACTGAGTACATAAAGTATTCTGGACACTGCATATTTGAATGGTACATTGATGAAGAATAAGAATAGTTCCGCTTGTGTAAAGCTAAAAGTCTTGCAGTCTTACAAATTCTGATAAGTGAAATGGAAGAAAAACATAGGATGACTTGACAGAGTAGAATCAGGGGTCCAGGTTTATAATGGCATGTCAGGGAAGTCATCAATACATTGGATTGTAGAAATCAGATGAAACAGTAGGGGCAAATGTACAGCCCCCAAATACTAGATAAATATGAGTAAATTGCATCAAGTGACTTGGCTACAGTTGGGGAGGTATAAGAAAGAGAGAAGCTGGTATTGTGGAAGGAGGATAATAGAACACATTTGATGGTGCTAACTCAGAAAAATGTCTACATAGGGAAATGGGGCACTCATCACCAACCCATCTGCAGGCTCCATGCTGATGTTTAAAATTCCTTTCCGTCCTTACAGCACAGAGAACACCACTACACAAAAATACCATGACGATTGCTTTTCTAGCACTTACAAAGTAGGATTTTCTTTGAGGAACATTGCCAACATCAAGAGTCCCTGCATCCAACTGGACCTTTCCCAGTGGTAAATTGTAGCACCATTGCCATATTTGCCCTACATTCACAAGGAAAAGATGGAAAACTCAATTGAGCCACTCAGTGGAGGAAAATTAAAGCCCCTTACATTATTACAGTTCCAATTGAGCCACTCAGTGGAGGAAAGTTAAAGCCCCTTACATTATTACAGTTCCAAACTCTCTTTTTTCTGAATAGCGTCTCAGAGTAGTATAAGATAATGGATAATTTGAAGAATAGTAGAGAAGATGCTTACTAGGGAATTCTAATCCACACATATCATTAAAAAAAAAAAAAAAATGCTCATGTAGGAAGGCCAGTGAAGTTTACTTTAAGAACACCCTCAGTTCTTAAATGTCTTAAGCAGACCCTTAACTTTCACATTCTCATGGCCCTGAAATATCAGCTACTGACACAGATTCATGAGTAAAGAACCTGGAGTCTACTATGCTACCAATATTTCTAATTAGTTTTGACTTTTAGCCAAATTTAAGAAACACCATTATAGAGAAAGCTAGCCAAGTTTTACAACTCTGGACTAACAAAGTAAAACATGTCACACAAAGCCCATAAAATGTACGCATCTTTATGGAATGCCTACAAACTGCTAAGAAAATTTGAATTTCAAATATTGAATTTTGAAACTGATAGATTGGGGCAGTGCCTGTGGCTCAAGGAGTAGAGAGGCAGCCTCATATGTCGGAGGTGGTGGGTTCAAACCTGGCCCTGGCCAAAAACTGCAAAAAAAAAAAAAAAGGAAAGAAACTGATAGGTTGGTTAAATATTCATAGGGATTTAATTTCAACTTATTATTTTATCTAGATATTTACTTCCAGTGTTAGATGGGTTTCCACAGATTATAAAATTTATAAAATAAATAGCCACATTTATTTGAATACCTCCCAATCGTCCTCCAAAATATAAGCACATAAAATACTTGTTTAACAAATACTTGTGAAAGAAAATTTAATTTCAAAACCATATTCTGCCAGTTATTTTGTCTCACACATACTAAAAGTTACTAAGAAACCAGAAATTTTATTTTTTGTTTTATTTTCACAAATTTGTATTTTTAATTCCACAAAACAGTTTATACTTCAGGCTGTCAAGTTCCTGACAACAAGTAGCCTACCTTCTACAATTTTATTCTGAAAACCTCTTTGCCACTTCTCTTTCTTGCTTTGTCTGGGACTTCTTTTTATTTTGTTTTACTTTCTTATCCTTTGTAAAGCATCACCAAACAAAGGACAAAATAAGGGCAATGAAACAATTGTGATGCCTTTTATTTCACAGCTCTGCTCATCTGCTGCACAAATAGCCAAACCCATGGTTAATCACTGTTTTCCCTCAGTTCCCTGGGCACTCATGGAACTTTCCATATGGTCTGTTAAAGATGGGGACTCATATGTATATATATCAAATATAAATTATGCAAAGAAATGTGATCATACAGTGAAACCAAGTCATCAGAGAAAAATACCTGTTCAATAATAAAAAACAGATACCTACTTAACAAACACTCCACACTTCTGGTTCCCAAAGCAAAGCAATAATGTGCACACTGTGTAAATCTTCATCCTAACATTAACTAGGATCAACTCTCAGACATACTCAACTGGAAGCTTTCATTTCCACTCATCCAGGCGAAAGAAGAAATGTTTAATGGATAATTGCCATTTTTTTCTTCCTTAATGTTTTAGGTTTTTCAAGTCCTGCTGCCAATCTGATGATTTAGTCCCTCTATGGTAGTCTTTAAGTACTTTCTTTTTCCCCAAATTTTATCTTTAGGCTTTAGTCTGTCCCTTTTCCTGCTGGCTAAAATAGACTATTTTTAGCCTTAGAAGGGGTAACCATTGTTAAATAGCAAAAGATGATAAATAATATTATAATTTTTTAAATAAAAATTAATAAAAATGAAAAGGTAACCACATAAACAGGGACACTTTTGAAAATGAAAAACAGCAATAAATAGAAAGGATACTGTAACAAAAAGGAAAAATAGGGATCATGCCAGGCAAACTGACAGATACAGTCACCTACCTAGGGGTTTGCTTTTTAGCCAACAGAAACATTTTGCTCTAATTTGTAAGGTTAGTCCAAAGAGTCACTTACATAAGAAGAAACTATTCTTACTGTAGGTTGAATCCTATTTCCCACTCACTTCACATTCTTTGCAATAGTCAACTAAGAAAGGCAGAAAAAGATCAGAGTTTTCATGAGACACAGCCAGTAACAAGAAAACATGGAGAATGAAATGGGAAAGCCTTTTGGTATAGACACGTGTAAAGCACTCTATCTACAAAAAGAGGGAAAACAAGTAATTACATTTTTTTAACAATCCTTTAACATAAATATTAATATTCCCATTTTTACAAAGCGAGAGTCCATACATTGACGTGAATTACTACCACTGTTTTGGGAAAGTAACTGACAATGTCTATTTAATAGTTTAAAGTGCCTACATTTAGATACCACAAACCTATTCTTATATATCTTTGTAAAATGAAAGCACAAGTACATAATGATGCATGCACAAGAAAGTTTATTGTAGCATTGCTTTTAGAGCCAAAAAATGAACTGATCAGAAATTACATCGATCAAAACATATCACAAAATAATATGCACAGCCTGATGTTATTTTTGTTAACACATTACTTATGGAGTTACCCAATAACATGGATAATTTCTGAGTAAAATTGTCAGTCAACAATGTATTAAAAGGGAAAAACCCTTTGTATAATGTATATATGATTTATTTTACTTTAAACATTCAACAAAGATTTTTTGAGCTCTCAAAATGTGCTAAAATGTGCTGTAGGTGCTATATTGGTATATACTTGGAACATAAAGATGAGTGTGGATTCACATCAAATGTTAATGACATCAGTATAGCAGGACTGACAACAGAAAGGATAAGAATAACAACATTTCAAACACCTCCATATTTGGGAGGCATCTTATAACAAGTATGTATTAGTCTTGTAACTTTACAAATCTTTACAAACTAAAAAGGGATTGTGCATTTTTTCCTCTGCAGAAGCAAAAGTTCATTGCTCTTAAGTAATTAAATGAATTGGCCCTCCTGACACAACTATAAAGGGGTCAACATGAACTCAGATTCATGCCGAACTCCAAAGCACCATGGTGCCAACTCTCCATAAGAAGCTGTTGCTTAAAATCAATTTACTGCTTACAAATCCAGCAGTTCATTCAAGATAAAACAAAGCTAGAAGGAAATGGAAAGACATATGAAGTAAATTAACCATTTCCACTTCAATAATAAGAAAATACAAACTAATGGCCAATGCCATACATTCTTAGAAATATATTTGAGATTCATACTTCATTTTCCAAACTTTGGTCCTGAGTTTTCTAATTTCATCATCTACCTATAAGATTATCTACAGGAGCATTTATGGCTGTGCAAAAGGTAAATAAACCGGGTTTCCTAAACTATGAAATCTGGAAGAGTGATGCTTCTTAAGTGAATGGGGCAATCAAGGTACTATTTTTAAAGGAAGATATATATTCTTTCTATTGAGGTCCAGCTTAAACATTGGACTTTTTGTCAATCCCTTAACTAACATGGACTCACAAACTATACTATCTTTCCATAGGTATGAAAGATATTATAACAAAAGTCTCCAGGAAAGTGGTAGAGAGAGAAATCCACAGAATGCAGAATGAAGGCTGCTTGAGTCCTAGCTCTTCTAGTCACAAAGAATGAGGTTGAGGGGGACAGGCACACAGAACA
The DNA here is from genome assembly GCA_963574355.1 of Loris lydekkerianus. Classification (NCBI taxonomy): domain Eukaryota; kingdom Metazoa; phylum Chordata; class Mammalia; order Primates; family Lorisidae; genus Loris; species Loris lydekkerianus. The sequence continues at coordinate 8,874 of CAUYPK010162300.1, read as the reverse complement.
GAAAGAACTATGAGCTCTTGACCCATGAACCAGAGGAAAATGCAGTTAGGTTGCAGGCAAACGGGAACTCAGATTGAATAGTCTTGAACCAAGGCTACTTACTGTACCCAACCCTCAGTAGTCCACATCCCCTGCTGGGCTTCTCCCTGGGATTTTGCCTGTCTCTCACCATCCTCTTTTACCATCTCAGCAAACCCCTCAGCTAACTCACCTTGAATAGAACCCACAATAGCTTCTGAACTCAACTCATTTACAGGTCCCTTAGCTCCTGCAACCCTCACTGTTTAATAGTGGTTTCATAGTTCAAATTTTCATGACAAAAAATCTGATTGGTTTATCTCAGTTGGTTTAATAAAAGTCACATAAACCACACCCAGTAAGCAGGGGGGTGCAGAAAGACCTAGTAGATAGACTTGGGTGACCTAATATATAGGCCAACAGATCTAGTAGATTGACATGTTTCAAAAGTTTGATTGAGATTTAGTCAATTGCAATTTGTAAAACATTTTTTTAATCAGAAAAAAATTTATGAAAAAGAAAAATAAGCACTTACTGTCTACTGTGTTAAGCATAGTGGTAGTAAATTTAAATTCATTTTTTAATCTCATTTCACTTACTCCCCAATTCTCTAAGCAAGTTATTGTTCATAATGTGGGCTTATATATCAATATTATATACGCTGGGATTAGGCTCCAAAGATAGCTTATCCATTTCTTGTTTAAATAAAAGTATGTATTCAAATTGTCCAAAATAGGATGAATAATAACAATCATACAAATCATTGTTTCTATAGAAAAAATATATTTCAAGTTCCAGCACAGGCTATTAATAAAACATTTCCCCCAGTAGGAGCAATAACTACAGCTCCTTCCTCTCCCAGTGTCTTTGTCCAGCAGTGGGGCAGGTCCAACTCTGGACCATAGTGATACAATGTCCATGGCTTAAGAGAGAAAATCTGGGATAAGGCGCAGAGAATAGGTCTTTGGCAAAAGTGAAAAATTCTTATTTATATATATATATATATATATATATATACACACACACACACACATATATACATTATATATATATACTTATATATATACACACACATATATACACATATATACATACTATATATATACACACACATATATACACATATACACTTATATACATACTATATACATATACACATATATACATACACACACACACACACATACACACACAATGAGATCATTTTTCACCAGCAGAGAAAATAGCCAAATTGAAATTCCAGCAATCATCCCCCTGCATGAACATCAAACTCAACAACTATTTATACAAGCAAATACCTTCTGAAGAACCAAAAATCAGGTGAGCAATCATACTATCTGACTCTAACAGTATATAAGGAAAGAGATGCTGAAAAGGCAGAAAAGACAACCTTGCATTCTTCATCCCCTGCCCCATCCCCCCAGCAGAGCTACACCAGCATGCCAAGTAGAAAGAAAATCTATGTACCTAGGGGAAGGAGAGTGAAGGTATTGTGGGGCTTTGCATTTAAGTTTAGGGCTGTCCTGGCACAGGAGAACACAAAGGTAGAATTCTGCTGGTACCCAGAGAGGGAGCATTTTGACCACTCCTGCGAGAGGGAAGTTCTCCTTGTGGAAACTTGAGTTCTGGGTAGCCCCACCACCAATTGACAAAAAAATAGCCTGGGCACCAGACTAAATTCATAAGGGAGTCAAACCTCAAAGACTGTGCAGTCCTTGGGCAATTCCTGCAGTTGTGCTGACTCAGAGCCAGTGAACTTGGGGTATACATGACCCAGTGAGATACCAGCAACTATGGCCAAGCCAGTGCCTGTGTCACCCCTCCACTAACCACAGGCAGTATGGCTCAGATACAGTTTTCTTCCACTTGGGAAAAGGAAAGGGAAGAGCTCAGATACTTTATTTTGAAACATGGGTACCAGCTTAGGCATGGTAAAATAAAGTACCAAACAGACTCCTGAAGCTCCTGAGTCCAGGTCTTACTTCCTAAATGGCATTTCAGAACCCACCCTGAGCCAGAAAAAACATGCTACCTTGATGGAAAGAGCCAGTTCTGGTAGGATTCACTACCTTCTGACAAAAGAGTCCTTGGACTTTAAATAAACATCAGAGGTAGCCAGGTGACAGTCACCAAAGGCTTTGGACAGGGCTGGGCTGGCTTCACGTGTGAAGGTGCCAGTGGCCACAAGAGATTGTTCATGTCACTTCTTCCCAACTCCAGTGGCACAGCACAGAGAGTGAGGGAAGAGAGTGAGAGACTTAGCCTGATAATATAAGGAATTATCCTGTATCTTACCCAAATCTACAAAGGTGGTATCACCAGGAATCTGCAAGAGTCACAGCATTACTAAGTTTGGGCTACCTCCAGGGCTAATATACTTGAAGTGACCAAAGACTTAGACCACAACACTCAATTCCCTTTGAATATCTAGAAAGCCTTCTCAAGAAGGATGGGTTCAAATAAGCCTGGACTCTGAAGATTAAAATAAATACTTAACTCTTCAATGCTCAGACATCAATGAACATCCACACACATTAAGAACATCCAAGAAGCATACTCTCACCAAACAAACTAAATAAGGTATCAATGATCAGTCCCAGAGTGATGAAGATAAGTAGCTTTTCATACAAATAATTCAAAATAGTTGTCTTGAATAAGCTCAGTGAACTTCAAGACAACACACAGAAGAAATTCAGAAGCTTATCAGAAAAATTTAATAGTGATTGAAATAATAAAACAACAACCTAAAAAAAGTAGAAATTTTAGAGCTTAATAATTCAATTGACAAAATGCATCAGAGTCTCTCAGCAGCAGAATCGACCAAGCAGAAGAATTAGTGAACTTGAAGACAGGCTATTTGAAAATAGTCAAAAGAGAAAAAAGAATGAATAAGAATGAAACATGGTTATAAGATCTAGAAAACAGCCTCAAGAAAGCAAATCTCTAAGAGTTCTTGACCTTAAAAAGGAGGTAAAGAGAGAGAATGGAGTAGAAAGTTTATTCAAAGAAATAATAACAAAGACTTTTCCAAACCTAAGGAATCAATATTCAGGTACAAGAAGGTCAGAGAACACCAAGTAGATGTCACCCAAACAAGATTACCTCAAAACATTTAATAATCAAATTCCCCAAAGTCACAAATAAAAAGGCCCTAAGGGAAGCAAGAAAAAAGAAATAACATATAAAAGAGCTTCAATATGCCTGGCAGCAGACTTATCAGTGAAATAGTTACTGGCCAGGAAAGAGTACCATGACATATTCAAAGTGCTGAAGGGAAAAAGCCTTAACCCTAGAATATCATACCCTGCAAAAATATCCTTTGAACATAAAGTTGAAATAAAGACTTTCACAGACAAAAACTGAGAGTTTTAATTAACACCAGACTTGTACTACAAGGAATGTTATAATAAAAAGAGTTTTTCAGTATTAAACAAAAGGATTTTAATGAACAATAAAAAACCATGAGGTATAAAAACCTTGGTAACAGTAAGGACACAAATACAGAATATTTTATTGTTGTAATTGTAGTGCATAAATCACTTACACCTTGAGTATGAAGACTAAAAGATAAACCTATGAAAAATAACAATAATAACAACTTTTGGGGAGACAGATAGTATCTATCTGTTTTTTATCTAACTCTTTGTTAAAAGGTTAAAAAAAAAATAGGGGTGGAATAGATGGAGTTAAAGGTTAAAATTTCTTCGCTTGTATGTTTGGGATATTTTTGTAAACATTATTGTTATATGTTTAAAATAATTAAACCAAGAAAAAAATCCAAAACCTGAGTAAACCAATAACAAGTAATGAGATAGAAGTAATAATTAAAAGTCTCCCATTTAAAAAAAGCCCAGAACCCAATGGCTTCACTGATAAATTCCACCAAGCAGTCAAAGAATACCAATCCTACTTAAATTTTCCAAAAAAATCAAGGAGGATGGTATACTCCCAAACTCATCACTGTATCACTCTTTTACACAAACTATATCACTCTAACTACATTACTCTGATAGACAGAAACAAAGAAAAAAAATAAAACCATAAGCCAATATTTTTGATGAACATAGATGCAAAAATCCTCAAACAATTACAAGCAAATCAAATTCAACAATACATACAAAAGATTATTCATCATGATCAAGTAGGTTTCATCCCAGAGATGCAAGTACGGTTGAAAATACGCAAATCAATCAATGTGATAAAACATATCAACAGAACAAGGGACAAAAACTATATTATATGATCATTTCAACTGATGTGAATAAAACATTCAATAAAATTCAACATCCTTTTATTGGAAAAAAAAACTCTAAAAAACACTGGATATAGAATGAACTTAACTCAAAGTGATACAAGGCATATATGACAGACTCACAGCTAGTATCATACGGAAATGTAGTATAGGAGGTTCTAGCTAGAGCAAACAGACAAGAGAAAGAAATAAAGGGCACCCAATTTTGGAAAGGAAAATGTCAAATTATTCTTATTTGCAAATGATATGATGACCTTATATCTAGAGAAAAGTAAAGACTCCACCCCAAAACTATTAAAACTGATAAAAAGAAATTCAGTAAAGTTACAGAGTTCAATGTCAATATACAAAAATCAATAATATTTCTATATGCCAAAATTAAACAATCTTAAAAAGAAATCAAGAACGAAATCCCATTATAACAGCAACAAAATACCTAAGAGAAAACTTACCCAAAGAAGTGAAAGATTTCTATACTGCAAACTACAGAGCATCTCAAAAGTTGTCCATAATGTCCTCTATGTATATAGAGGAAATATGGCTAAATGTATCTTTATTTTTAAATATTTAAAAATAAACATTTAAAAAAATTCATCGCAAAATTGTATAAAATATTTACAAAATATTATCTACCTGTTGGCTACCTCTTTGTAAAAATTTATAATGAATATTTTGTAAATTAAAATACATTTTGCTACAATTTCCCATTTTCCCTATGTATTGTGACTTTATGGGTGATTTGGGGACACCCTGTATGAAACATTGATAAAAGGAATTGAAGAGGACACCAAGAAATAGAAAGACATTCAATGTTCATGAATTGGAAGAATCAATATTATTAAAATGTCCATATTATCCAAAGCAATGTACAAATTCAATGCAATCCCCATCAAAATACCAATGACATTCTTCACAGAAATAGAAAAGATAATCTATCTTTTCCATCTATCTAGAAAAGATATTCACAGAATAAAAACATAATGTATAGGGAACTATAAAAGACCCAGAATAGCCAAAGCCATCCTGAGCAATCTCATTACCTGAGTTCAGAGCTATAATAACTTGAACAGCATGGTACTGGCATAAAAATAGACACTTAGACCATTAGCACAGAATAGAGAACCCAGAAATAAATCCACACATCTATAGTGAACTCATCTCTGACAAAGATGCCATAAACATATAGTGGGAAAGGACAGTCTCTTCAACAAATGTTGCTGGGAAAACTGGACATGCATCCACAGAGGAATGAGTCTTGCTAGACCTTTGTTACCCCCTATATACAAAAGTCAAATCACAATGGTTTAAAGACTTAAGTCTTAGACCTGGAAGTATGAAACTGCTAAAATAAAACAATGAGGAAACTCTTCAGAACATTATTATTCTGGACAGTGATTTTGCAACCAAAGCAAAACTAGACCAATGTGATCACACCAAGTTAAAAAGCTTCTGGACAGCAAAAGAAACAATCAACAAAGGGAAGAGACAATACCCAGAATGGAAGAAAAAAATTGAAAACTACTCATCTGACAAGGGATTAATAACTGGAATATAATCAGGAGCTCCAACAACTCAATAGAAAAAATCAGCTAGATCCAGCTGCAGTGGCTCACACCTGTGATCCTAGCACTCTAAGAAGCCAAGTTGGGAGGATCTCTGGAGCTTAGGAGTTAGAGACAAGCCTGAGAAAGAGCAAGACTCTACTAAAAGTAGAAAAACTTGCCAGGTGTGACATGAATGATGGAGCATGTCTGTACCCCCAGCTACTTGGGAGACTGAGGCAAGAGGATCACTTAAGCCCAGGAAATTGAGGTTGTAATGAGTTATGATAATTAGCACCACTGTACTCTAGCCAAGGTGACAAAACAAGACTGTATCTTGCCTACAACTGGGCACAGTGAGTCTAGGGAGATAAGATTTCAGGAATCTCTGGCTGGTGGGATCTGCCTATAATCATCCCTTTGAGGATACAGGGAGTCAGCAAGAGGAAGACAAAAACAATGGAAAACTGGCAAGTGGTTGCATGTGTTCGATCTACCTAATCACACCAGCAATCATAAGTACAAGCATCAGTGAGACTGCAAACCGGAAAGGCCTTACCTGTGAACTGTTTTGGCGTTTTTGGACTTGGCACTCAGTTGAACTGCCTTGGGAAGAGCTTGAGCAGGAGTGAGGAGAACTTTGGGCATTGTCTGGGGCCCCAGACTGAGCTGCTGAGCTGAGCGCAAGAAGCCATTGTGAGAGAACTTCCTGGGCAAGCTCCACTCTTAGGGTCCCAGAGCAAGGATCGGGCAGGACCTAGGAACCTAGTGACTGAGCACCCTAAAGGCGAAATGGAGCTGCCTTACAGCCTTAATCCTTAAGGGCAGAGTGAGACAGTCTTGGCACACTGGAGCCTCGGGCTGTTGCCCTAGGTAGAGTGCCATGATGTTACAGCTCATAGCAACCTCAAACTCCTGGGCTTGGCGCTGCCTGGACCTCCATAAGATCTGTGTCCCGACCCCCAACCTGCAACCCACACCCACCTGGCCTCCGAATTCCCTGACCAGGAACTGCAGGAGCCATGCAACCCTGCATCCTCCCTCCTGTGTCCTCCCAGTCTACACACTGGCCCGCTCGTCTGGCCAGGGACTCTGGTAGCCGCGTGCCCTCTGGAACCCTCCCTGCCTCTGTGCAGAGCCCTTCTCCTGGCCAGAGACTGCTGGAGCATTGGGCTCTCTGTGCCAAAGTCACTGGGCTCCAGGCATGCCCAAAACCATGTGCACCACCTCCCACCCTGTTGCTGGATCTGGGTGTGTCACACACTGGAGCTGCTTCCACAACCAGAATTTTCTAGCTAGAGCAGCCCCAGAGGAACTACACAGGGTCACTCCCTACAAAGATCCAGCAACAATAGAGTGACCCCCCTGTGGTCTATTCTTGGAGAGACACCTCCCGAATTCTAAGAATGACCAGAGGCAATGGTGAAAAACAATCATGAGGCAAAATTAACAGAAAAACTCTGGCAATATGAATAATCAGAGTAGATCAACTCCCCCAAGGATCAATGGGGCAGACACAGCACTAGATCCCATGCACAAATAGCTGAAATGTCAGAAATCGAATTCAGAATCTAGATAGCAAATAAGATTGAATTAGAACTCCCAGCAGTAACCCAAAATATAACTCAAGAATTCAACAAATTCAAAGACCAAGTGACCAAAGATATTGACACATTGAGACAAGAAGTTGCATCCCTCAAAGATCTGAGAAACACAGTAGAATCCCTCAGTAACAGAATGGAGCAAGCAGAAGAAAGGATTTCTGACATTGAAGACAAAGTTTTCAAATGCTCTCAAACTCTCACAGAGGAAGAGAAATGGAGGGCAGATCATTTTCTCAGAGAGCTCTGGGATAATTGAAAAAAAACCAATATTCGTCTCATACGGATCTCCGAAAGTGACGAAGTGGCTTCACAAGGCACAGACTCTCTTCTCCAGGAGCTTATGAAGGAGAACTTTCCAGACATGCCAAGAGGTTCTGAAATTCAGATAGCAGACAGTTTCAGAAATCCAGCATGACTCAACCCAAATAAGACATCCCCCAGACACATCATAATCAATTTCACTAAAGTTAATATGAAGGAAAAATTACTGAAAGCTGCCAGACAAAAGAAAACCATTACCTACAATGGGAAGAATATTAGAATAACTGCATATCTCTCTGCTGAAACCTTTCAAGCTAGAAGAGGATGGTCATCGACTTTTAATCTCCTAAAACAAAATAACTTTAAACCCAGGATCCTATACCCAGCTAAACTGAGTTTCATTTATGACAGAGAAATTAAATACTTCAATGATATTCACAGTTGAAGAAATTTTCCATAACTAAACCAGCTCCCCAGGATATTCTCAGACCTATCTTCCATAAAGTACAGCGTAATACTCCACCACAAAAGTAAACCCACCCAGAAATTTTTGATCAAACTCCAACTTCCCCAACCGCAAAAGGATTAAAAATGTCCATGGGACTCTCGAAAGGCTTATCAATATTCTCAATTAACACATCTTAGTCGGGAAATGAGTAAACGCATATTTTACATGCTAGTACTAAATATGATATATATGATGTATAATAAATAAATAAAGGACTAATTTTCATGTAAGACACTGAATGTTTCATTAAAAAATACCCAATAGGTCAAAAGATATTGCAATTTTACACAAAGCCTAATTTGACACTAAAATGTATGAAAAATGCCCACTTTCTTCTGCAATTTTGTGTGAAAATAACCCACATATAATGTGTTAATGTGCATTGTTTAAATTGTCCTCTAAAGAGGCACAGGTTGCCTGAATGTATACAAAAACTCAAGCTAGATATCTGCTGCATCCAAGAATCGCATCTTCCATTAAAAGACAAATATAGACTCAAGGTAAAGAAATGTTCATCTATATTCCAGGCAAATGGAAAGCAGAAAAAAACAGGTGTTGCAATCCTGTTTGCAGACACAATTTAAACCAAGTAAAATAAGGAAGGATAAGGAGGGACACTTCATATGTGTTAAAGGTAATACTCAATATGATGAGATCTCAATTATTAATATTTATGCACCCAACCACAAC
>CAUYPK010162299.1:0-184211 GCA_963574355.1 Loris lydekkerianus | reverse complement strand
GGTTTTTTTCTGGTTCCATATAAAATGAAGTACTATTTTTTCCAGATCCTTAAAGTATGATGGTGGTGCTTTGATAGGGATTGCATTAAATTTGTAAATTGCTTTGGGTAATATGGACATTTTAACAATGTTGATTCTTCCTAGCCATGAGCATGGTATGTTTTTCCATTTGTTAATACCTTCAGCTATTTTTTTCTCAGAGTTTCATAATTCTCTTTATAGAGAAGAGATCTTTCATGTTCTTTGTTAGGTAAATTCCAAGATATTTCATCTTCTTTGGCACAACTATAAAGGGAATAGTCCTTGACTGTTTTTTCGGCTTGACTATCATTATATACAAAAGCTACTGATTTGTGAGTATTTTGTATCCTGAGATGCTACTGTATTCCTTGATCACTTCTAAGAGTTTTGTGGTTGAGTCCCTGAGGTTTTCCAGGTATAAAATCATATCATCTGCAAAGAGTGAAAGTTTGATCTCCTCTGACCCTATTTGTATACCCTTGATCGCCTTCTCTTGTCTGATTTCGATGACTATGACTTCCATTACAATGTTAAAAAGCAGTGGAGACAATGGGCAACCCTACCTGGTTCCTGATCTGAGTGGAAATGTTTTCAATTTTACTCCATTCAATATTATATTGGCTATGGGTTTGCTATAGATGGCCTTTAATCAGTTTTATCAGTTTAAGATAAGTCCCTTCTATACCTATTAAATGTTCTGATCACGAAAGGATGCTGGATATTGTCAAAAGCTTTTTCTGCATCTATTGAGAGAATCATCTGGTCTTTGTTTTTTATTTTGTTTATTGATGTATTATATTTATAGATTTATATATATTGAACCAACCTTGAGACCCTGGGATAAAACCCACTTGGTCATGGTGTATAATTTGTTTGATGTGTTGCTGGATTCTGTTTGCTAGGATCTTATTGAATATTTTTGCATATATTCATTAAAGATATTGGTCTATAGTTTTCTTTTCTTGTTGGGTCTTTTCCTGGTTTGGGGATCAGGGTGATATTTGCTTCATAGAATGTGTTAGGAAATATTCCTTCTTTTTCTATATTTTGGAAAATGTTAAGTAATATAGGTACTAGTTTCTCTTTAAAGGTTTAGTAGAATTCTGATGTGAAGCCATCTGTACTGGGCTGTTCTTTTTTGGGAGATTTCCTATAGTTGATTCTATTTCAGTACTTGATATAGGTCTGTTCAGCATTTCCAATTCTTTCTGATTAAATCTAGAAAGTTGGCATGCTCCCAAGTATTGGTCGATTTCTTTCAGATTTTCATATTTCTGATAATAAAGTGTTTTTGTAGTATTCATTAAGGATTTTTTGAATTTCTGAGGTGTCTGTTGTTATTTCGCCTTTGTCGTTTCTGATTGATGATACTATGTCCAGTGGACATTTTGAATCTTTTCACCACTGTGGAAATTGGGTTTTGGTCAAGAATTTCAGAGTGAGTTTACTTTGGTAGTAGAGCATTGTGCTGGTCATTATGGAGGATAGATCTGAGGATATCCTGAAGAGCTGGTTTGGTTATGGCAAATTTCTTCAATATGTATTTGTCATTAAAGTATTTAACTTCTCCATCATAAATGAAGCTCAATTTAGGTGGAAACAGGACCTTGGGCTGAAAGTTGTTTTGTTTTAGGAGATTGAAGATTGATGACCATCCTCTTCTGGCTTGAAAAGTTTCAGCAGAAAGATCTGCAGTCATTCTAATATTCTGCCCTTGTAGGTTATGATTTTCTTATGTCTGGCTGCTTGCAGGATTTTCTCCTTCATATTAGCTTTGGCAAAGTTAATTACAATGTGTCTAGAAGATGCTTTATTTGGGTTGAGTCGTGCTGGGGTTCTGAAACTGTCTGCTATCTGGATTTCAGAATATCTTGCTGTGCTTGGGAAGTTCTCCTCAATTATCTCTTGGAGTAGAGAATCTGTGCCTCTTGGACCATCCTCTTCTCCTTCAGGGATTCCTATGAGGTGAATGTTCGCTCTTTTGGAGTGGTCCCATAATTCTCTCAGGGAATGATCAGTTTTTGCTCTCCACTTCTCTTCCTCTTTGAGCATTTAGGAACGTTCAAAAGCTTTGTCTTCAATGTCAGAGATCCTTTCTGCTGCCTGTTCCATTCTGTTACTGAGGGATTCCACCGTATTTCTCAGATCTTTGAGAGCTGCACGTTCTTACCTCAATGTGTCAAAATCTTTGGTGATTTTGTCTTTGAATTCATTGAATTCTTGAGACAACTTTTGAATTGCTCCCTGAATTTCTAATTCCATCATTACCTCCATTCTGTTAATCTTATTTGCAATTCAAATTCTGAATTTGATTTCTGACATCTCAGCCATTTCTTTTACGAATGGCATCTTCTGTTGTGTCTCCTTTGTCATTCCTTGGGGGAGTTGATCTGCTCTGATTATTCATGTTGCCAGAGTTTTTCTGCTGATTCCGCCCCATGATTATTTTTCACCATTTCACTAGAGAAGCTGGCAAGATGAAATTGAATTGAGGGCTCCTGGAGTTGTAATTAACAAGCCCTTTACCAAAGAACTGGGACTGGTGATTGCAGCTTTTCCCTTAGAGCTTTACTAAGGTCCCATTCAGAACTACTGCCTGAAACTCTGGGCACCTGCTTTGTGTGGTGGGGCTAGTGACGCTGACTGGCATTCAGCTAGTCTCTTTTCAATCCTAGTGAATCAGTGGCTTTGGGCTGAAATCTCAGCTGTGGAGATATATAAGCAACTAAGATACCCCGCCCCCCAACAGGCTACAACTGGAAGGGGAGAATCCCACATTCCCACAACTCAACCAGAGTACAACCTTGGTGGGTCCCCAGGTGATCAGCCTAGGTCAAGAGTTCCAAACCAATTGTCCCAGTCGACACAAAGACACAAACACTGATCAGGTGGGAGAGTTCAAAAGGTCTTCAGCATCTAGGCAGCAGGGGTCCACTGGCAACTCAATTTGACCCCCATGGGAGGGACCACCACTGTCAGGGGCAGCGCTGCCACTGTCGGGGTGGTGCTGTGTGCAGGTTGCAGGAGGCAGTGGGGAGCTAGAGGGCGTTGCCACCAGCCACAAGTATCACAGGATCTGGGCAGAGAACCAGAGGGCAGAGCCACTGACCCCGCCTCCGCCACAGGAGCTGAACAGGAAGCCAGAGGGCAGAGTTGCTGGCCTTCGTACCTCAGGGGTTGCAGGAGCCAGGCAGGAATGTCTGGGTGCAGTCCACAGGTCACAGGAGCCAGATGAGGCACTGGAGGGCAGAGTTGCCAGCCACAGGCCATGGGTTGTAGGACCCAGGCAGGAGTTGCTGGCTGTGGGCCGTGGGTCACAGGAGCTGGGTGGGAGTCGCCAGTCACTGGCTACAGGTTGCAGGAGCCTGGAGGGGAGCCAAGCCACTCTCTATGGGCTGCCAAGCTGGGGAGCTGGTGGGCCATGGTCCCTGGTGGTGGGACCTGAGCTACGCTCTTTCCAACACAGGGCAAGTCTCCCTCCCATTGTGACTCCCTGCCTCTATTAAAGTTATAGTTTTAGCTCAACTGTCCTACAGCTCATGAGGTGCTCTGCCCTAGCAAAAGTCTGCCAAACGCTCAGGATTTTGCATGGGGTAGTTTTCCAGACCACCAGGAGAGGGGGAAGCGGTGGATTGGGTGTTCAGGAAGGTAGGGAGAATATTAGATCAACTTTTGGCCCAGGCAAGAGACTGCCTGGGCTTGCAGTGGTATCTCTCCATGGAGGGAGTCCCGACCCTCAGTCGTTCTCTCCCTTTTGGTGAAACAAAAGGTCCTCTATTCTCTACTCACCTCAAGCTGCTCTTCTGGGGTGGGGAGAAGGATTCCCATCCTCTTTGAGAGTTTTGTACCTGAAATTTGTTTCCTTGGGGTCCCAGCTTGTTGCAGCAGGGGTGATGTGAACCTATTGATTCTCTCTCTCAGCTCAGCTCCTGATCTTCCACTTAATTAGGTTATTTCTGGCCATTATTTCTCCCTCTGGACAGGAGCCTCTGCCAAAAGCTGGCTTCAGTTGGCCATCTTGCCTCCCTCTTCCCTATTTTGTTTATCTTTAATCTTTATTATTTTCTCTCTTCTGTTAGATTGGGTTTAGTTTGCCTTTTTTCTTCTAATTCCTTAAGGTGTACAGCTAGGTTATTGATTTGAGATCTTTCTTATTTTTTAGCATTGAAATTTACAGCTATAAATTTCTCTCTGATCATCACTTTTGCATATCCTGTATGTTTTAGGTATGTTTGGTTTTGTTTTTATTTATCTCAAGATATTTTCTCATTTATCTTGTGATTTCTGCTCTGACCCAGTAGTTAATTAAGAGTGTATTATTTAACTTCCATGTTTGCATGGATTTTAAAGTTTTTTTTTTCTATTGTTGATTTCTAGTTTTATTTCATTGTGGTTGGAGAAGACACTTTGTTTGATTTCAGTTTTTTAAATTTACTGATACTTGTTTTGTGACCTAACATATGGTCTATCTTGAAAAATGATCCACTGTATATGATAAGAATATATATTCTGCTGTTGTTTGGTAGAGTGTTATATACATTTGTTAGGTCCAGTCGGTTTATAGTGTTGTCCAAGTCCTCTATTTCATTATTGATCTTCTGGCTGATTGTTTCATATATTTTTAAAAGTGAAGTATTGAAGTTCCCAGCTGTTATTTTAGAATTGTCTATTTCTGTCTTCGATTCTGTCAGTCTTTTCTTCATATATATATTTTTTTCTCTTAAAAAATTTTTTTTAGATCATAACTATATACATTAATGTATTTATGGAGTACAATGTGCGATTTTATATACTATTTGGAATGATTACATCAAGCTCTTTAACATAGCCTTTATCTCACTAACTTAATTATTGTGTTAAGACATTTATACTCTACTCTTAATAGATTTGGCATGTACCCTTGCAATTTGCACCATAGGTGAGGTTCCCCCAGATTACATTCCCTCCACCTGGCCTACCCTCTCCATCCCCCTCCTCTTCCCTCCTTCATCCTGGGCTATAGTTGTGTTTTATCTTTTGTATGAAAATGTGGGTGATTATATTGGTTTCATAATAGTACTGAGTACATTGGATACTTTTTTCTTCCATTCTTGAGATACTTTACTAAGAAGAATATGTTAACTGTTGTTAAGTGCTATATGTTTATAATTGTTATGTTCTTGATGAATAGGCCCTTCATCAATATAATACCCTTCTTTGTTGTATAATTTTTTGACTTAAAGTCTATTTTGCCTGATACTAGCACAGCCATTCCAGATCTCTCTGGCTACTATTTTTTACATGAAATTTTTCCCACTTTTTAAAACGTATTTATGTTTTGGGGTCTAAATTTGGTCTTTTGTAGACAGTGAATAGTTGGTTCATGTCTTTTTTTATTATTCTGTCAATCTCTCCCTTTTAATTAGAGCATTTAATCCATCTACATTTAAATGAATTACTGATAAGGAAGGACTGGATTCTGCAATTTGCTATTTGTTGTATACATGTCATGTCATTATTTCTCAATTTCTCAAATATTTCCTTTTTTGTCTTTGTTTTTTTTCTAGTGTTCTATTTTGATTAATTTCTCATTCCATTTTCTGTATGTTTCAAAGTGATTTTCTTAGCGGTTTCCCTGAAGATTACAGCTATTATCTTAAACATATAACAATCTGGTTTAAATTAATACCAACTTAGTTTCAATAGTTTACAAAATCTCTGTTCCTATACAGTTCTGTCTTCCTTGCCTTTTATAATGTTATTGTCACAAATTACATCTTTATATATGTGTGCCTATCAACAGATTTATTATTATTGTTTTATGCATTTATCTACTAAATAATATAGAAAAAAATAGGAGTTACAAACCAAGAATATGAAGTTACCTTTATTCATGTTCTTTGTTTCTTCATATGGCTTTGAGTTATTATCTGGTGTCCTCTTATTTCAACCTGAAGAACTTTCTTTAATATTTCTTGCATGGAAGGCCAACTAGAAAACAACCTAATTGTTTTTGCTTATCTGGAAATGTTTTTTTTCTTGTATTTTTTGAAGATAGTTTTGATGATATAAAATTCTTGGTTGACAATATTTTTCTTTTTTTCCCTAGTACTTTAAATCTGTCATCTGAATGCTTTCTGGCTCCAGTAGTTTCTGATGATAAATCAGCTATTAATGTCATGGAGAATCTTTTGTATATGGCAAGTCACTTTTCTCATTCTGCTTTCAAGATTTTGTCTTTGTCTTAGTTTTTGATGATTATATTGTGCTTTAGTGCATATCTTTTTGAGTTATCAAACTTAAAGCCCTTGAGCTCCTTAGATGTGTAGATTCATGTCTTTCACAAGTTTGGGAAGTATTTGGTTATTATTTCTTCAGATATTCTTTCTATCCTTTCTTTCTCTCTTTCCTTTCTGGGGCTCCCCATTTTTTTTTTTTTTTTTTTTTTTTTGTACACTGATGGTATACCATAGGACTCTTAGGCTCTGTGCATTTTAAAAAATTATTTCCTTCTGTTGCTTCTCTGATTAGGTAATTATTGATAATTCAAGTTGCTGATTGTTTGTTCTGCCTGCTCTCAAATCTGCGATTGAATCCATTTATCCAATTTTTCATTTTAGTATTACACTATTTAGCTCTGAACTCTTTTTTGTTTCTTTTTATAATTTCTTTTTCTTTATTGATATTCTCTATTAAGTGATTCATTACTCTATTTTATTTTACTTACTTGCCCATGGTTTCCTTTAGCTATCTGAACATATTTAAGACAATTGATTTAAAATCATTATCTAGCAAGCCTACTATTTGGGCTTCCTTGGGGACAGTTTCTCATAATTTCTTTTTCCCCCTGCAAATAGACTATACTTTCTTACTTCTTTGCTTGCCTCATTTTTTTGTTGTTGGAAACTGGACATTTTGAATATTGTAACATGAAAAGTCTGGAAATTAGATTCTGCCTACTTCCCAGGGTTTATTGCTGCTTGTTGTGGGTTGTTCTTGCTCATTTTATAATGACCTTTCTAAACTATTTTTGTAAAGTCTGTTTTATTTGTTGTGTA
The DNA here is from genome assembly GCA_963574355.1 of Loris lydekkerianus. Lineage (NCBI taxonomy): Eukaryota > Metazoa > Chordata > Mammalia > Primates > Lorisidae > Loris > Loris lydekkerianus. The sequence continues at coordinate 177,153 of CAUYPK010162299.1, read as the reverse complement.
TGGCTATTGAAGCCTCTGTTCTGCTAGCTTGGTGTTTAGTTAGTGATTTGACAGAGATTTTTAAAAATTCCTATGGCCAGTAGAAAAAACATACTTCCCCAGTCTTCATAGATTGGTTCTGTATTGGGATACTCCTTCAGTGCTTAGTTAGGCTGTTTACAACACTTCCCTTCCTACTTGCACAGAACCTAATGCTAAGTCAGAGGTGAAAGCTTTGGGTCTTCTTAGGTCTTTTCTTTTCTGAGAATGCATTTGACCCTAAGCATGTGTGTCCTTCTAGGTTTCATGGGAGCTTTCCTAAGACATTATTCCCCCAAGTATCTCCTTCCCCAGCTTCTTCTTTCCCAACCTTTTAGATCTCTTTTTTGCATGACATGCCTCAATTGTTGTCCTCATACCCCAGGTGGCTGTAGTGAATACATTTTCCTTTAAATGCTTTTGACAAGCACCATCTGGGAAACCACTTCATCCCTGGAGAGGCTCTGAGGCCGTTGAAACAAAGGCAGGCCACCAGACACGTCAAAACATGCAATCACAGTTCTTTGGGAATAAGGTTCGTATTTCTCTCTCTGTTAGCAGCAACCTACACTAAGATTGTGGTTCTGCCATCTTCATAGCCACTGCTGAGTTTAAGAGGGTAAGCAGATAAATTAAAACACCACAGCACACTTACTGGAATTCAGCAATTTCTTTCCTCACTAAGCATTCATTGGTTGTTATTAAGTTGTTAAATTCTAGAGTACCAAAAAAGTTGATTCTGACAGATTTATCAGCTTATTTGTTCCTTTGGGGAGCTACAGAAATTTTGGAATTTTCTACTTTCTCATTTTGGTGATGTCCTCTCCCTTACCATATGCATCTTAACTTATCAGAATCTACTTCATATCTATATTAACTTTGTTTCAGTGAGATATAGGAGTATTGTTCCTATTTAGCTCTACTCCTTCACCCTGCCTCATATTATTATTGCTATACATTTTGTATTAGTTTTCTATTGTGCTATAACAAGTTACCACAAATTTTGTGGCTTAAATAATACAATTTTATTATTTTACAGTTTTGGAAAGGTCTTATTCCCTGAAATGAATCTCACTGAACTAAAAGCAAGGTATTGGCAGTGCTTTGTTCCTTCTGGAGGCTCTAGGGGAGGATCTGTTTCCTTGCCCTTTCCAGTTTCTGGAGGCCACCTGCATTCCTTGGCTCATGACTCCTGTTCTTCATCTTTCATGCCAGCTACCTCAGGCCAAGTCCTTCCCAAAAGGCCATCCCTTCCGTTTTCTCTCTTCTGCCTCCCTCTTCTACCTGTGAGGACCCTTGTGATTATATTAGGCCCACAGGCTAATACAGGATAATTTCACTGTCTTTGAATCATCTGATTTACAACTTTAATTTCCCTATACATGTAACCTTACATATTCATAGATTCTGGGGATTAGGATGTGGATATCTTTGGAGGGCTACAATTCTATCTACTACATATGTTATAAATCCATCAATACACTGTTATAACTATTATTTCACATAATGTCATGTTTAAAGAAGCTGAGAACAGAAAGGAGAGAGAGTGCAAATACATATTTAAAGTTTGTTATATTGACCTTCTTATTTACTATTTCTGGTTCTCTTTTTTCATTCTTGTGGATTCAAGATTCCATCTGATGTCATTTTCCTACTATAATACAGTTTTGTTCATATCTACTTCCTTTATGATGCTAGTCAAATATGTTGCCTTTCTATATTATAGAGGCCCAAATATATATTTATACACATATATAATTCTATACCATTGCTTTTTAAGTCAGTTAAGGGAATAAAGAAGAAAAAATATGTATTTATATTTGTTGATATCCTCTCCCTTCATAATTGCACAATTTCACAATTGGACAATTACCTTTTTGATGTTCTTTGTTTTTTGTATATAAATTTAAGTTACTATCTGGGGTCATTGCTCTCAGCCTAAAAAAACTTCATTTACTATGTCTCATACAACGGGTCTACTAACAACAAATTCTCTCCATTTTGTTTATCTGAGACTATCTATATTGCATCTTAATTTTGAAAAATGTTTTTGCTGGATGTGAGATTCTTGGTTGACAGTTTTTTTTTACTTTGATTATGCCATTCTGCTGCCTTCTGGCTTTCAACTGGCAGAAGAAAGAATCTTGAAAATAGATCAATAAATATTATACAATTTGAAGGATGGGAGAAAAAAATGAAGAAAAATGAACATAGCCTAAGTAAAATGTGAGGCACAGTAAAGGCATAAACATATACATAGCGGAGGTAACATTTCTGGTTCTCTTTTTTAATAATGGAGTAAAGTTCCATTATTTCTTAGGAGAAGTTAGCTAGTAATGCTGTTGGGATTCCCTTTTGTGTGGCAAGTCATTTTTCTCTTGCTGCTTTCAAAATTTTCTCTTCTCTTTGTCTTTCAGCATTTTAACTATGATGTCCCTGGGTGTGGATCTCTTGGCATTTGTTTTACTTAAAGTTAGTTGAGCTTCTTGGAAACATAGACTAATGTTTTTAATCAAATTTATGGAGTTTGTGGTCCCTTTTTTTCTTGCTCCTTTCTGTTACTCTCCTCCTTCTGGTACTTCCATTATGTATATGTTCATGCCCTGATTGTGTCCCACATTTTTCTTAGCCCTGTTCATTTTTCTCCATTCTTTCTCCCTGTCCTTCAAATCACACCATATTTATTGATCTATTTTCAAGATTCTTTCTTTCGCCAGTTGAAAAATACTGGTGTGCCTGTCAGTTAGTGTACTTTTCAACTCCAGAATTTCCATTTGGTTCTTTTTGTAATTTATTTCTCTTTTTTGATGTTCTTTATTTGATGAGACGATGTCATCACCTCTCCTTTGCTTATTTAAACATGGTTTCTTGGTTTCTTTGAATATATGTACAATGGCTGTTTTGAAATCTTTGTCAACCTGATGTCCCTGGGCTCTCTCAAAAGCAGCTTCTGTTGTATCTTTTTTTCTCTATAAATGGGTCACACTTTCCTTTTTCTCTGCATGTCTCATTTTTGTTGTTGTTATGTAAAATTGGACATTTTAGGCAATCTAATATAACAAGTATAGACATTAGATTTGTTACAATCTCCTCCTCTACTCTAGGGCTTTTGTTGTTGTCTTTCACTTATTACTTATTTCTTAAGCTGTGGTTTTAGCAGGACTCTCTTTGTCTCTTTACCTGATCTCTCAGTTTTCTGCTTCATTTGGTGTCACACCCAGCTGTTAAGTTTCAGTAATTGATGGCTGATTGCTCTATTATTTTTGATAATATCCTGGGGCATTCATTGCTACATCATCTGGCCTAAATTTGGATAGGGCTAGTTTTTGAGATCAGGGGTCTTCATAGTTATCTTATTTTTCTGATTTTCTCTAGTAAATTATCTGACCTATGGCTTTGGTTGTTATAGCAGCCTCACCTTAAATATTTACCACCAAAATCTGCACCATTTTTGATAACTCATTCAGGCCTAAACTTCTCCACATTCTGTTACAAATAAATCTCTTCAAATCTCTCTTCTTATGGACTGTCTCCCTCACTGAGCAAATTCTCTAGCCACTGCTGCAGGTGTTGGGCAGGGAAGGTAGCCTCTAATCTTTTTGGTTTGCCTCTCCCCAGGATAGAACCTTTTCCCAACAAGCAAGCTAGACTGAGAGTGATTGGGACCCTGAGTATACTCACATTGCTACATCGAGGACAGAGCTTCTGCCCTGTGAGTCAGGGCTGGGTGGAAGAGGAAGCCCTAGCCTGTGAGCCACACTCACCAAGAATTTAACCTTTGTACCTAGGACTTGGAGAGGATGAGAAATGCTGTTGGCCCACCTAACCCAATGAATTAGTGTATCCCATGATTGGGATCTAAGGGAAGAGGAAGCCCCTTATCCGAGCTCCCAGGATGGGACTTCCTTTCCCTTGACTTGGTGAGGACTAGAAGTCAGAGGAGGGAGCTAGTAACAGCTCAAGTTCCATAGACTCTTGTAGTTCTTACTGGGATTGTTTCTTGCCAAGATTTAGTTGATTTTCTTGAATAAATGATGTTTCTTCATTTGCTGTACACCCTTCAGACAATTTCTTCTGGAGATGTTAAATTGTTGTTGTTGATTCCCTCTTAGTTATTTTCAGCAGTTATGGTTGTTTGGTGGGGGATGTGTCTGTGGGACTCCTCACACCACCATTCCAGTAGTACAGCTATTGGGACAGATCATTCTTTACCCCTTTCGGGGTCGCAGCAATAAGGAAGGTAGAGGCTCTGTGTCTTTCAGGGTACTTCAAAGTGTAATTGATGGAGATTCAATTCCAAGTCAGCACCCCCAAAAGGAAATTTACTGGCACACAGGAGTGAGACAGCAGGCACAGCTGGCTCCAATGAGCTGCCAAGGCTCTGCTTCTCCCTTCCTCCCTCGACTTGGCTTTCCTCTTGGTTTGTCTTACACTGTGAGTGCACTGATCTAGGGAGGGGATTTTTTTAATCCCAGTGCTGAGATCTTATGGGGGACCAGTGCAAGGAAGGGTCCTCCACCCCCCCCAGCAGGAAGAGGGGTGCTGGTCTGAAAAACCAACAAACGGTACCCACTCACTTTTTAAAAAAAATGTGTATCTGTACTTATGATAGATAAGTACACATATAATTTTGTTTATAATTTATTTTTATGCAATGTAGATCTTGTTGACATGCTCAGAACCCAAACTTTATAAAAATTATCTCTTTGGCTGTACTTTTCATGCAAAAATGAAAGGCCACTTCCTGAAAAACTGAAATAAATTCAAAGGACACAAGTAAAAGAACGTGGAAACTTGAATTTTTCCCAAAAGCGAATTTCTTCAAGAAGACTGTGGTCTTTTGATTTTTAATAAATTGAAATTACTGAGTGGTCTCTGACATGGAAATTTTTATGTCATTTGGAATATCTAATTGATTTTGACTCTCTGTTTTGATGATAGTGAGGCTGAAAACCCTGACTCATGAAAGTGCGGAATAACAATCTGAGCTCGCCTCTCTTTGGGGGATGAGAGGAGCCTCGCTTGGTTGATGTGCTATTGCCTCCTTTTCTATCAGTGTGAGGTCATCTCTGTCAACGGGTCCCCTGGAGGCTGAATGTGGCAGCAAGTTGTGGCCACTGATTCAGGGTCACATGTGGAGGCTGCCTAAGATGTGGGGATCATCCACATTGTCCTGCAGGGTTTCTAGGCAACTCTCACTCTGTCCCTGTCAGCACTGTGACAAGGCTTTGTCCCTTGGCCCAGCTGGGCAGTGGCATGGCCTCTGGTTCTGGAAACTTTGTGCCTCCCTTTCACCCACATTCTTGTTTCTTCCTGGATGGAGGACACCATTGTTGTCTGGTGTCTTCCATAAAGGCCTTGATTTATCTCACCTGTGTAGCTAAACCCTTCTATCAGGGAAACCAAGGCTCAAGCTCCTCCCATGAGCTTCTCCTGACAGTTTGGCTTCCTCCTCTTTCTCAAAGCCAAAGAACCCCTCTTGGGTGGGGCCCAGTTCACTGAGGCCATCTCTGCAGTGTCTGTGAAGTTCTGCCAGTAGAGTTCAAATCTGTGCTCCTCTTCCCTATCTGGATAAAACTTCTGGAAGAGGGGCAGCGCCTGTGGCTCAAAGGAGTAGGGTGCTGGCCCCATATGCCAGAGGTGGTGGGTTCAAACCTAGCCCTGGCCAAAAACTGCAAAAAAAAAAAAAAAAAAAAATCTGGAAGAGGCTGGGAATTTGACAATATTTGTGTTTTCCACGGCAGTGAGTGTCTCTAGCAGCAGTGATTGCCAGAGTTGGGGGAAGCAAGTGTGAGGTGTCACCTAAATGGCAAGATCTGCACCTTGATATTCATCCCAGGAACTTATTTGACAGAGGATTGAGTTCTTCAAAATTTCCCTCCAGACTGGTGATGGCAACAGCTTTCAAGGCCTCCGTAAGGGACTCACCCGCTGGAGTTGGCCGTACCCCAGACTCTTCTGCTCCAGTCCCTGTACAGTCTGTCTCAGCGTTGCACTCTGATGAGTCCCTGCCCATCCCTGGTTCCCTTTCACTGGTACCTGCAGCCCAGGCAGCCTTTCCCCCACACCTGTCTTCCTTCCAGTCACCACCCAGCCTCCTTATCCTGAATAGCATGGCCCATCGTATAATCACTCTTGCTTTATAATGTTTGCTAGAAAATGCCATGGTCCTGGTCCAATGACTGTCTACTTAGAGCCTGCATGGGTTTGTTTCCCTGAGCAAGGCTGGAGGAAAACCTTCCTCCCTGCCTGTGGTCTCGTTTGCGGTGATGGTGACCAGCAAGGCTCCAGCAGGTGCAATAGATGGCCAGCAGCCAGACTACACCCCTCAGTCAGTTCACCTCCCACTTCTGGACAACCTTTCACATCTCTCTTAGAGACTTCACATCTCCAGCATCTCCTCCCTGTCCTCACCAATGCCTAGTGGCTCCCCTTGTTCATCAGCTGCTGCCCCATCTTCTCACTCTCTTGGTAGCAGCCCTCCAGCCCACTGCCAGGAGAGTCACTGTCTCCAATTCCTCCCCTCCCACTCTTCCATAACCCCACTTAGATTGGGCTCCTGTGCATAGCACTTGCCAAAGCCACTGTCTTCAAGGTCAACAATGACTTCCATGCTGCGGAAAACACTGGCCAATCCTTAGCCGTCATCTATGGCACATAACAGATGTCCCCCTGGTGTGGCTTATGAGACTTTCTTGGTCTCTGACCCCACGCTAGGAGCTCACTCTAACACTCCTTTGCTGATCCTCCCTGCCCCCGCCCCTGCCCTCTGAGTGTGGGCACCTCCCAGGGCACAGGCCTGTGCTCTGTCTCTCTGCCCCCCTCTGGGGGGTGGAATCTTATTTGTCTTGTTGCTTTCTGTACCACTAAATGCAATGGCTCCCAGATCTGTGTCTCCAGCCAGACCTCTCTCCTGCACCCTAGACTCATGTTCCAGCTGCATCCCCAGCCCTCAGACCCTAGTGGAAGCACCAGCTCAGCATGCCTCTCCTTGCACTCCAGTGCTCACCGTCTCTGCCACAGCCTCTGCCTCTGGGGCTGGATAATCCTTCCTGCCATTTGCACAGTCAAAGTTCTGGAGTTGAGGTTGACCCTCTCTTGCCCTCACGCCCCATCTGTCGGCTTTTCTTTCAAAATTTGTCCTGACCGTGGCCACTCTCAACACCTCTACTTGGGCCGAGGTCCTCTCTCCTAATGGCCGTAGGCATCTCCTAGGTAGTCCCAGTGTCTCCCTCTCCATCTGTCCTCAGCATAGCAGCAGGGATTTTTTTCCTCTAACAGCTTCATTGAGAGATAATTCACATACCATACAGTTTACCCATTTAAAGTGCATAATTCAGGAGTTTTTAGTATATTCAGAGGGTTATGCAGCCATCATCACAGACAATTGAGAACATCCTCGTTACTCTTTAGACACCTATACTCCCTAGTTGTCACCCTCCATTCCTCCATCCCCTTATCCCTGTCAACTGCTAATCTACTTCCTCCTATGGATTTACCTGTTCTGGGCATTTTCTATCATTGAAATCCTACATACACCAGGGAGTCCTTAGTTGTGATTCTTTGGCATCATCCATCAGACTATGTCTTCTGCTGGAAATCCAGCATTGGACCCACTTCATTCATTTAGAAGACAATGTCCTTGTAATCTACTAACTCAGAATGATCTGGTCCATCACCTCCTGTATTTCTGACATTCTGGCTTCCCTGCCATTCTACCCAAGCCCCCTGCATGGGCTCTTCCTTCTGCCTGGACACTGTTTCCTAAAACACCCATGACTCATTCTTTACCTCATCCAGGTCTTTGCTCATGAGATTGACCCTGACAGCTCTAGTACCCGGCAGGCTGCCCTCCCCTGGCCACGTTGCCTTGGTGCCCCTCGTCCCTACACACAGCATTTCCCTCTCGGCAGTGCTCCCTGTCTTCCACACTCCCCGTCTGTAAGGTGCTTCAGCCCCGTCTGGGCTGTCTGCTGGAATGGGAGCTCTCAGGAGGAGAGCTGCGCAGGGAGGCTGTGCAGGGCTGGCCGACGTCCTCTGGAGCAGTCCCTAGAGGGTAGTCAGCCCCTGTCAGTGGCTGAGGAGTGAAACCCTGGATACCTCACAGGGGAAACCAAGACTCAGCTCCACAGAGAGATGGCAAAGGTTTCACCTGCTTCATGTGCCAGAGAACTAGAGCAGTGCCAATTCCGCTGTGGCTTCCTTCAAGCTTAGGAGGGATGTCTGTGATCCCAGAGTAGATGCAACTGCTTCCATTTCTTCCAAGCCACAGACAACCTGGCCATTTTGTGTGTTTACTGGAGGATGTTCAGGGCTTTCGCTGGGTGGGGGCAGGAGGGGAGGCTGCACGTTCTGGTTAAGTGACGGTCCTTTAACACTCACGAGCATCACGTACGTTGCGTCGTGGGAGAGGAGGGTGTCGTGCGCTTGTGGCTGTTTGCTTGCCCTTCTAGAACAAACAGGTTCTAGAGACTTTGTGGAACACCTTGCAGCACGAGAAGCCCTGGGCCTTTGCATCCTTGAGAACGCAGGGATCAAGGTAAAGTCAGAGGACACAAACGCCAGAGGCCTCCTTTCTTTTCAGACAAAGCCCGCTGCACAGGGACACGGAGAGGGGCCAAAAAGCCCCTCGTCAGGCTCCATCTTCTTATAACTCCGTGAATGCAAAACTCTTTTGGACATTCTGACTTGGTGACTTTGATGACCACGTAGGCTAGCAGGGCCCTGTGCTGAGAAGCAACACGGAACTGACATGATTTGGCTCAAAGTTGTGAAGACTTTCTTCACAGTAATTGAAGGGCATCATCTTAGTTTGGGCTGCCGTGACCGTGACAAAAGTACTGTAGATTGGCGGCTTAAATATTGATTTTTCATAGTTCTGGCAGCTGAAAATTTGAGATAAAGGGGCTGACAGATTAGGTATCTGGCATGGGCCCACTTTTGGGTTTGTAGATGACATCTTCCTGCTGTGTCCTGACACGTGGAAGGAGCAAGATCCTCTGGGGTCTTTTTTATAAGGGCACTGAACCCATTCATGGGGCTCCACCCTGGTGACCCAATCATTTCCCAAAGGCCCCACCTCCTAACTCTGTCCCACTGAGGATTAGGTTTCAACATATGAATGGAGGAGGGCAAAAGTCCAGTCCATAACAAATATCAAAGGGGAAAAGCTTTTAAAAATCCTGTTTATCAGCGATCTCTGACAGCCCGTCCTTGTTCCTAGCTTGAGGGCTTCTGGCTTTCTGTCACTATTCCTTGCTTGGGGGTCTTGTGGCCTTTGTCAGGGCTTAGAGGTTGGGATTTACTGGCAGATATGGTATTTAGACTCCCTATTTGCCCTCATGGGAATGGCTGGAACACTTGGGACTGGTATCACCTTCCCCGAGCGCCTGAAGATAATGTCTGCCCTTTGTGTGCTCAGAGGGAAGGGAGGGGGTGTGGTTTCTGGGTTCTAGAGACTAGGAGGGAAGGAAGACCTGAACACAGCTCGAGCTGAAGCCCATCATTGTGCCCAGGGCAGCTCTGCCTCTGAACCAGCAGTTGAGCTGACCTGGAGGCAGAGGGTTGGGCAGAGTGTGGTCAACGTTTCGCAGGATGTAGTGAGATCTGGAAGCTGTGGCGGGTCAGGAGACTTTGAGGCTGACTGTTATTTCAGAGCTGGGACAGTTGGGGGGCTCAGAGAGCTTTCCCATCTGCTCAGTGGTAGTTGTACCAGGATCAGGCCAGGGGGACATGGGTGATAACAGAAGGCTGAGGCTGAAAGGTGTGTGAGAAGGGGCTGAGCCAGCTGAGGAGAGTGATCCCTGTCCTGACTCTGGTGAGAACTGTAGGAGCAGTCCCAATGCAGAGGGGACCTGCCACCAAGAGCTAAGTGGGGTTCACATGGAGACCCAGAAACAGTACCTAATTGGCATTGGTACTGGACCCCACCTTCAGTCTGGATGGAGGCGGTCATTCCATGGTCCTTCCCCTCTCTGCCCTCACTGCCCTTCCCTAACAAAGCTAGGCCTGACTGGCCAGACATTCCACTGGCCCTGTGTGGATCCCTAAGGCCAGGGTGGGAAGGAGGGTGCTGCGCTAGCCCCAGATTTTGGTACCTGTCCCTAGGTGTCTGCAAGTGGCTGCTCTGTAGCCTCGGGGCCTCAGCAGTGAGGTGTGTGTGTTTCTCTCTTTTGTTTTTATTTTTAATGTCATACATTTTAAGTCCCATGCCAGTGTGGGTGGGGGGGCAGGCATGATTTGTTTTTGAATGTTCCTGACCTCCCTCCCCCCGCTATTGGTTTGTGACTGTAATAAGGATAGCACTTAACAAAGCAGCTATAAAATGAAACAATTTCACAATCAAGGAAGCTGACGTTGATAATCCCATCAGTAGTTAGTCAAGATTGACTAAAAAGAAAAATGATTCCTCAGTTGTTTTTTTGTGTACTTGTACACCTGGTGGTAGCCTTTTATTTAAAAATGTGTAGTTATCTGCCTCTCTGCACATGATAGTTAGTATTTGCTTTTCTTAACGTAGTTGCTGAAAAACAATCCTCACAGTAAAGAGTGGTTATTTTCAGCAGCCTTTAACAATGGAGAACATTTTTAGCTTGTGTCTAAAAGGTATCCATGGGTGCCTCTGGACGGAGATTCTCTCGATCACATATAACTCTATAGACTTTCATTTCCCAGACTTGTTAGAAATGCCATATTTTATGTATTGTTTAGCCTGATGAGCCAAAGGATTTGAGCTTTAAACATTCGAACCCTAAGGACATCTTAAAACTTTAAGCAGAGACATAAGAAGAATGCGTGCAAACTTAATGGTAGGAATTGGCAGTTTAACAGTTCTTTGTTTAAAAAAAAAAAAAAAAAAGACAACCGTGATGTCCGAGCAGTGAAATCAAAGACAAAAATGTAATACCATCTTCACAATCCTTAAGGCACTACATACTTTGCTAATCTGCTCATCTTGATCTTGATACAAACACATAGGAAAATCTTCTACTTGAGTGATGTCAACCAGTGTGGGTGAGAGGATCTCAGGTGTTCCATGAAAAGTTTTAAAGATCATTAATTAAATTATTTGTGAAACAAGTTCCAAGCACAGTAAGTATGTTTTTTTGTTTTTTTTTAAACTCTTTTTTTGATCAACAGAATTTAAGTGTGCCACGAAAGTTTAACTATAGGTTCAAGTATGTCATGAGATTAAAAAAGGTTGAAAAACACTGTTCTGGTTGCACTGAACCATAGTTGTGATTGTTCTATTTTGGAGACCAAGAGACTAAGAAGTCATTCAAAAAATTATAGTTACTTGCTTAAAATGTTAGTGTGAAAACCTACAAACCCTCAAAGGAGCAGCCTAGCATAGTTCTTAAAAGCAGATTTTTAAAATTTTTTTCAGGTGAGGATACAAACAACCAGGTCATAATATTTGAATTTGTTGGGTGGCGCCTATGGCTCAAAGGAGTAGGGCACCAGCCCCATATGCTGGAGGTGGCGGGTTGAAACCCAGCCCCGCCAAAAACTGCAAAAAAAAAAAAAAAAAAAAAAAAAAAATATATATATATATATATATATATATACATACATATATATATATATTTTAATTTGTTGATAGAGTCCCTCTTGTACTTGTGCCCCACCCCTAAAAGGTGTGCCATCCTACTTTGTGCCTATTAAGTGGGAGCACCCCAAAGCTCCCCTATAAGTCCTCCCTCATTCCCCCTTCCCCCAAGTTGAATTGAATTGAGTTTTTCTTCTATGTGGGAGTAAATTAGATCTGGCTTCATATTAGTATCGGATGTTTGCTTTTCCATTTTTGTGATACTTTACTAAGAAGAATGTATTTCAACTCCATCCAGTTTAATACAATAGATGTAAAGTCAACATCTTTTTTATGGCTGAATAGTATTCCATGGTATCCACACTACACAGTTTGTTAATCCATCCTTGGGTTGGTGGCCACTTGTGTCATTTCCACATCTTGGCGATTGTAAATTGAGCTGTGATAAAAAGATCTAGTGAAAATGTCTAAAAGGATTTTCTTTTCTTTGGGTTAGATACCTAGTAGTGGGGTTGTGGGGTCAAATGGGAGCCCTAATTTGAGTTCTTTGAGGATTCTCCATACTTCTTTCCAAAGAGGCTGTATTAGTTTGTAGTGCCACCAGCAGTGTAAAAGTGTTCCCCTCTCTCCGCATCTGCTCCAGCATCTGCAATTTTGGGACTTTGTGATGTGGGCTAATCTTACTGGGAATAGGTGAGATCTTTGGGTGGTTTTGAGTTGCATTTCTCTAATGACTAAGGAGGATAAATATTTTTTCATATGTTTGTTAGCCATTTGTCTGTTCTCCTCAGAGAAGGTTCTGTTCATGTCTCTTCCCCAGTGATAGGGGGGCTCCTTTTTTGTTGATTAATTTGAGTTCTCTTTAGATCCTAATTATCAAACTTTTGTTAGATTCATAACATAAAAATATCTTTTCCTATTCTAAAGATTATCTGTTTGCTTTGACTGTTGTGTCCTTAGCTGTGCATAAGCTTTCTAGTTTAATTAAATCCCACTTGTTTATTTTTGTTGTTGTTGCCATTGCCATGGAAATCTTTGTAAAATATTTTCCCAGGCTGACATCCTTGAGAGTTTTTCCTACACTTTCTTCTAGGATTTTTATCATTTCATGCCTTAGATTTAAATCTTGTATCCATCTTGAATAAAATGAAAGGTGTGGGTCCAGGTACAGTCTTTTACCTGTGGTTATCTAGTTCTCCCGGCACCATTTATCAAAGACAGATTCTTTTCCCCAGTGTAAGCTTGTGTTTGGTTTATCAAAGATCAGATGGCTGTTGAGAGACTCGTTTTATCTCTTGGTTTTCTGTTTGGTTCCAAATGTTTATTTCTCTGTTTTTGTGCCAATACCATGCTGTTTTGATCCCTGTGGACTTGTAATATAGCCTAAAGTCTGGTAGGGTGATGCCTCCAGCTTTGTTTTTATCACTAAAAATTGCCTTGGCTGTGCAAGGTTTTTGCTAGTGCTATGTGAAGTAAAGAACTATTTTTTCCAGTTCTTTAAAGTATGATGTTGGTATTTTAGTGGGGATTGCATTGAATTTGTAGATTGCTTTGGGTAGAATAGACATTTTAACAATGTTGATTATTCCCAGCCTGGAGCATGGTATGCTCTTCCATTTGTTAATATCTTCTGCTATTTCTTTTTCTAGGGTTTCATAATTCTCTTTGTAAATGTTCTTTACCTTTTTTGTTAGGCATATTCCTGCATTTAATTTTCTTTGGAGCTCCTAAGAAGGGTAGTTTCTCAACTTGGCCGTTGTTGGAATATACAAAGGATACTGATTTGTGGATGTTGATTGTGTACCTGCAAATGTATTTCTTCATCACTTCCAGGAATCTTGAGCTAGAGTTTCTGGGATGCTCTAAGTATAAGGTCATATCATTGGCAAAGAGCAAGAGTTGGATCTCCTCTGCGCTTTTGGATGCCATTTATATCCTTCTCTTGCCTGATTACATTGGCTAGAACTTCCAGTACTACTGTTGAATAGTAGTGGAAATAGAGGACATCGTTGTCTGGTTCCAGTACTAACTAAAAGCTTTAAGTTCTATTCCATTCAGTATGATTTTAGCTGTGGGTTGGTCATAGGTGGCTTGAATCAGTATAAGAAATGTGCCACCTACACCTATAGTCTTAAGTGTTCTTGTTAGAAACAGTTGCTGAATTTTATTAAATGCTTTTTCTGCATCTACTGAGGGGATCATATAGTCTTTGGTTTTGCTTTTTTTGATGTGGTTAATTACATTTATATATTTGCATATGTTAAACCAGCCTTGTGTCCCTGGGTTGAAGCCTATTTGATTGTGATTTATAATTTTTTTAATGTGTAGCCGTAATCTATTGTCTAAGATTTTGTTGAGTATTTTTGCATCTATATTCTTTAGTGAAATTGGTCTATAGTTGTCCTTTTTTTGTTGGGTCTTTTCCTGGTTTTGGTATCAGGATGATGTTTGCTTCATAGAACGTCTTGGGGTAGGTTCCTTTCTTCTTGATGTTTGGGAATAGTTTCTGGTATATTGGTGTCAGCTCTTCTTCAAAGGTTTATAATTTCTGGTGTGAAGCCTTCTGGTCCAGGGCATATTTTTGTTGGAAGATTTTTTAAATTGTTTCTTTAGTCTCAGTGCTTAATAGTGATCTGTTCCTGAGATTGATTTCTTCTTGGTTAAGTCTAGGGAGAGGGCATGATTCCAGGTATTGGTCCATTTCTTCCACATTGTGAAATTTGGGGGCATAGAGTTTCTTGTAATAGTCTGAGGTAATCTCTCATATCTCTGTAATACCTGTTGTATTTCCACTTTTTAATTTCTTGTTGAGGTTATTAGAGATTTTACTTTTCTGTTTCTAGTTAATCTGGCCAAAGGTTTATCAATTTTATTTATTTTTTCAAAGAACCAACTTTTTGTTTTATTAATTTTCGGAATGATTTCGGAATGATTCTTTGGTTTACAATTTCATTTATTTATGATTTAATTTTGGTTATCTCTTTTCTTCTGCTGTGTTTGGGGTTGGATTGCTCTTCCTTTCCATTTCCTTAAGATGCTTCATTAGATTACTGATGTGCTCTCTTTCTGCTTTTCAGATGTAGGCATCTAATGCAATAAATTTACATCTTAGGACTGCTTTTGAAATATCCCACAAGTTTTGGTAACTTGTAGCTTCATTGTTGTTATGTTTGAAGAATTTAACCATTTCTTCCTTTATCTCCTCCTTGACCCGACTGCCATTCAGCATAAAGTTGTTTAATTTTCATGACTTTGTGTGGGGATGTAAATTTTTGTTGGAGTTGAGTTCCACCTTTATTGACTTGTGGTCTGAGAAGATACAAGGTATAATTTCAATCCTTTTAATTTTGCTGAGGTTTGATTTGTATCCTAGGATATCATCTATTTTGGAGTATGTTCTATGGGCTGACAAGAGGAACACACATTCCTTAGATTTGAGATGGTGTGTTTTGTATATGTTCTATTAAGCCCATTGTTCTATGGTCACATTTAAAACCCTTGTAGCTTTGCTTAGTTTCTGTTTAGAGGATCTGTCCAATTCTGTGAGAGGAGTGTTACAGTCCCCAGCTATTACCGTGTGATGGGATATCATATTGCTCAGACCTGTCAAGGTGTATGTCATAAATTTGAGAGCATTTAAGTGCGTAAATATTTAGAATTGAAATGTCCTTTTGTTGTATTGTTCCCTTGACCAGTATGAAGTGACCATCTTTGTCTTTCTTATTTTAGTTGCTTTAAATCCACTTGTATCTGAAAATAAGATTGCAACTCCTCCTTTCTTATGATTTCCATTTGCCTGAAATACTGTTTTCCATCCCTTTACTGTGAGTCTAGATTTGCCCTTGAAGGTTAGGTTAGGTGTTTCCTAGAGACAGCATATGGATAGTGTATGCTTTTAAAAATCTAATCTCCCAGCCTGTGCCTTGTCAGTAGGGAATTCAATCTATTAACATTTATTGAGAGAATTGATAAGTGTGGTGGAGTTCTAGTCATCTTATTTTGTGAAAAACCGTTGCTTAGTTTTATCCTTTGCACCATTGTAGAAGTTAGATTTTGTCCTTTCGTTTCTGGGTGTTTACTTTGGTGGTCCATTGTGATGGTCAGTATAGAGAATAGGTCTAAGTATTTCCTTTAGAGCTGATCTTGTTGTGGCAAATTTTCTCAATGTTTGCATGCATGTCAGTAAAAGATTTGAATTCTACATTGATTTTTTTTTTTTTTTTTTTGAGACCAAGTCTTACTTTGTTGCTCTTGGTAGAGGTACCATGGCATCATAGCTCACAGCAACCTCAAACTCTTGGGCTCAAGCAATTCTCTTGCCTCAGCCTCCAAAGTAGCTGGGACTACAGGTGTCTGGCTATTTTTAATTTTTTTTTTTTTGGCCGTGGCTGGGTTTGAACCCACCACCTCTGGCATATGGGGCTGGTGCCTTACTCCTTTGAGCCACAGGCACTGCCCCTCTCCATTGATTTTGAAGCTTAGTTTAACAGTATAGAGAATTCTGGGCTGAGAATGTTTTTTTTAAAGAAGGTTAAAAGGGGTGGTTCCTGTGGCTCAGTGAGTAGGGCACCAGCCCTATTTACTGATGGTGGCAGATTCAAACCCAGCCCTGGCCAAACTGCAACAACAACAAAAAAATAGCCGAGTGTCATGGCGGGTGCCTGTAGTCCCAGCTACTCGGGAAACTGAAGCAAGAGAATTGCCTAAGCCCAGGAGTTGGAAGTTGCTATGACCTGTGTGATGTCATGGCACTCTACCAAAGGTGATAAAGTGAGACTGTCTCTAAAAAAATAAATAAATAAATAAATAAATAAAGAAGGTTAAAAGTAGATGATCATTCTCTTCTGGCTTGGAAAGTTTCAGCTGAAAATTCCACTGTCACCCTGATGAATTTGCCCCTGTAGGTCAGTTGGCACTTACTCCTGGCTGCTTGCAGAATTTTCTCTTTTGCCTTGACTTTGGACATGTTTATTACAGTGTATCTTGGAGATGCTCTGTCTGTGTCAAGATGACCTGGGATTTGATACCCTCTAAAAGGAGTGTTTCAGGATCTTTAGTAAAACTTGGGAAATTTTCATTTATGATATCCTTCAGTAGGGCTTCCATTCCTTTGGGACTTTCTTCTTCCCTTTCAGAGATCCCTATAATTCGTATGTTCGAACACTTTATCAAGTCCCATAATTCTCTGAGTGAATGTTCTGCTTCCTCTCTCTTCTTTTTTGCCTCTTTAACTACCTGAGTTAGCTCATGAGCTTTATCCCCTAGCTCCGAGATTCTTTCTTCTCCATGGTTTAATCTGTTATTGTACTTTGTACTGCATCTTTAAGTTCCCTGATCGACTCCTTTGTTTCCTTAAGTTCTGCTATATAGCCTTTCTATATCTTCATATCTTTCATCCATTTTTTGGTTCTGGTTTTTCACTTTCTTGTCAATTCCCTTTATGGCCTTTACCATCCATATTTTAAATCCCTTTCTGTCATTTCCATTACTCCCTTATCGGTGGAGTGCTCTGCTGCCTCATGGTCTCTAGAGGGAGGGGGTTATTCTGTTTTGGTTTTACATGGTGCCAGGATTTTTCTGTTGGTTCCTCCCCATCTGTGTTTTCTTCTTGCTCCTTCCCTTACTTTTTCCTTCTCACTGTCTCCTTTGCTTTGAATTACCTTGTCTCAGAGCTTAGGCGTTGAAGGAATAGAAGGGTAAAGAGCTAGCAGGAAGGAAGAAGAGAAAAGAAAGAAAGAAAAAACAAACAAACAACAACAACAACAACAAAAAAAAAAACTAAAAAGAAGGGGGTGAAAGCAAGGAATTGGAGAAAAGGAGAAAAGAAGGACAGAAAGAGAAAGAGAGCAACAGGAGAAATGGTGTTTTTTGTCAGGGTGCTATGGCCACGTCCACAACCCCAGGACTTTGGGGGCAAGCAGGGAAGCTCTTGATGCCAGGAGCTTCTTACCAGTCTGGGCAAAAGCAAGACTCCATTTCCACCAGATATAGAAGAGAAAGAAAAGTAAAAAGATAAAAACAAAAAGAAAATGAAAAAATAAAAATTGAGCAGTATGTCACAGTAGGGATCAGACAGTGCTGTCTTCCTAAGGGCCAAAGCTGGAAGGACACCCTGGACTGTGAGCTCATGACCTCCTGGAGCCAGATCCTGCCAGAGAGCACAGATTCTTGCTGGCAATGTCCAGGTCCAATTTCTGGTTCTGATACTTACTAGCTGTGGGAAGCTGGTATATTGTTCCTTGATTTCCTCATCTGCAGGATGAAAAGGATAATCTAGCTAAATTGTTGGATTGTTGTGGAGATTAAATGAGCAGCTACAGATAATGCACTTAGAACAATGCCTAAACCTTTTAAGAACAATGTGAATATTTCTTTTTATTATGAACCCCTTTCCATGGTACCACACTACCCGCAATGCTGGAGTTAGGATGGATGAAATGTGAGTACAATGAAGAAACCTCTCACAAATGCACTTGCTTATCAAACTGGATTTTTTATTAATTTAATTACATGATAAAGGGTCAAGAGGGAAGAAAATGGAATATTTTCTTAGAGCATCAATTTTAATTTAAAAGCTGTATTATGCTTCATAATTGAAAATTTATGCTTTTTGCAAGGCGTGATGCAAGTGTAGCAATAAAGTTGTATTTTTTTGGTTAAGCTGCTTTCAGTTCTGCCTTAACTTTCTGGGAAATTGGTTAATTTCCTATTTTTTTATGGGAATTTGAATAAAAATTTTGGATGAACATTGATCCATACATAGCACCTTTTAGATAGGGAAACACTCATTATAGGTACGAATTCGTTCTTTGATTTACTTGTGGTTGTTTGATTTGTTTGATCATCTGAACTGTCAGTGGCACTAGACCTTCAGGACACTCTGAACTCTGCCAGCAAGCTCAGAACGGTATCGGTATTTGTAACTTGGAGCCTGTTATTGTGACCCTTTCCATTCCAGGCGAGTATATGCTCAGACATGGTAATGGACAGGGATTGCACAGATAACTTGCCTCTTAAAAAGGCGTTTCCTTTTCTTGGGGTAAAAAGCAGCTTTCTTGAGGTATAATTGATAAACAAAAGTCTGCACGTATTTAATGTGTACAATTTGGTGAGTTTCGTCACCTGCAAACACCCGTGATACTACCACCACATCAAAGGAGTAGACCCATCCAGCACCTCCCAAAGTTTCTTTGTCTGCTTTCATGATAATAACACTTGACATCAGTCTATCCTCTTTTTTTTTTTTTTTTTTTTTTTTTGCAGTTTTTGGCTGAGGCTGGGTTTGAACCCACCACCTCCAGCATATGTGGCCGGCGTCTTACTCCTTTGAGCCACAGGCGCCGCCCCAGTCTATCCTCTTAATGAGTTTTGAAGTGCACACTGCCGTATGACTATGTGCACGGTGTTGTATAGCAGAGCTCTAGAACTTACTCATCTAGCATGACTCAAACTATACCAGGGGAACAACAGCTCCCACTTGCACCTCCTTTGCCCCTGGCCACAACTATTGTGTTACCTGCTTTCATGCATTTGATGATTAGAGACAAGTGCATGTATGCTGTACTTGTCCTGGGATGGGCTTTTTCTTTTTTCTTTTTTTTTTGAGACAGAGTCTCACTAAGTCGCCCTGGGTAGAGTGCTGTGGCGTCACAGCTCACAGCAACCTCAAACTCTTTGGGCATAAGTGATTCTCTTGCCTCAGCCTCCCAAGTAGCTGGGACTACAGGCTATTTTTTGGTTGCAGTTATTTTTTAGCAGGCCCGGGCCAAGCTTGAACCCACCAGCCTCAGTGTCAGCGCCCTACTCACTGAGCTGCAGGTGCTGAGCCCCTGGGCTTATTGCATCATGCAAGTGTGTATAAGCGTGGTCACCAACTTGCATGTGCAAGACAGGCCTGTGTCCTTTGCATCTTTTGAGAGCCCCGTTGTATTACAACATGAAGTGTTAAATGGGTACAGGAAGGGTGGTAGATTTTAAGCAGGTGCATGAAGTGAAGGAAGTGTATATAGACGCAAACACTCTTTAGTTGGGCTGTACCAACTAAGTCCACGTCCCCTGCAGGTGGTGGCACCAGACGTGGGGCCCAAGGTTAAGGTATTGGGCCCATGTATCCCTCCAAGCCTTACCCTCTCTGTACACCTGTATTCACAGCCTTTGGGGTTATAACATCAGATGTGTGTATTTGAGGTATATTTAAGGCCGGGTCTCTCCCTGACTTCTAAGAAAGCAGCCCCTGGAGTGCACAGGTGAATGGCCACGAGACGTGCCCGTGCTTTTTGCACAGTGTACCGTAGAGCAGCATCTCAGAGTTAAGACCCTGACGGTGCCTGGGGCCGGGGGACACTCCTGATACCTACTGGCTCCCAGATGGCCGGGCCACACTGTCTAGTAGTCCCACCCTGCCTATCAGCCTGCCCCCCCACCCCATCCACTTGCCTGCTCTGCTTCCCACACCCCCATCCTGCCCATGGCCTGCAGGCCCAGCCTGCTGGACAGCCTCTGGCTAAACCACTTAATCCGGTGATATATTTCCTCTGGCAGGCTGAGCCCATCGATCCTGACTCTCAGGGATTTGATTACAGTGTTTTCTAACAAAGTCAAAAGCAGATTTCCATTAGAGGTTTATAGTTAAGTAATTATGGTGCTTTGGTGCTGTGTGCCAAGGCACAGGAACATATGGGGTAAAGATGTCAAGAGAAAAGGTCAGAGAATTAAATTTGAAAGAGTGAAGGTGAGTGTTAGCAGGAGAGGCCTGGCTGACTGGGGCTCCCAGAGGGTGGAGAACTGTGAGAAAGGGGAGTTGTAAAAAATGAGCCATTTCGCGCTTAATTACCATTTCCCATAAGGTTCTTAGGGAGTGATGATACACACTGAACTTGGACAATTAACATAATTAAACATTCATGGTGCCTGTGGCCCATTTCCTGCCTGGGGATATCTTTGGAAGCAGAAGTGAATTCTTTCTTCTTGGAGGTGATTTCAAGAGCAGGTGGGGGGAGGGCTTCCTATAGGTGTGGGCCTTGGGGGATGCTACATTGACCCTGCAGGAGTGGGGCAGGACCCCTGTAAAGAGCCTTTGCTGGTGGCAGCTGGGGGCTGGGGAAGGTTGGATGCTGCCAACCTGGAATTGCTTCTCCATTGGTAGTGGGGGAGGGGTCTGGTGTCTATGGCCTTGCCCATATTTTGGTCAGTTCCAAGCCACTTGAATCTGCTTCTCTGGCTGTCCCCTCCTTTCCTTCTGCTCTGACTGAAAGCCGTAAGGACCTCCTTGCCTTCTCTGGACCTTTTATGTGCTTTTTATTCTGAGGGCTGTTTCCAGGCCTGTGTTTCCAGTTCAGAAAGGGAGAGTGGCTTGGCTGTGTCGCAATCAGGAGGTGGCCTTGCTTGGATCAGACCCAGGGCACCTGCTGATGTGTCTTCTAGCCTCTCAGGTGTGGGTGGAGTCTCACCAGACTGGACAAGAGCGTATCCCAGGGTGGTTGTGCTCTGTTGAGAGCGTATCCCAGGGTGGTTGTGCTCCGTTGAGACTCCCGCCAGACTTTGACAGTCTTAGCTTCCTCCTTGTGAGGGACAGCAGGTTTCCTAGTTCCAGGGTGGTAGCCTTTGAATAAAATGACAGGTGAAGAAGGCACTGTCCGGGACTGTAGCCTCATAGGGGCTCCCTCAAAGGCACTGGGACAGGACAGTAGGGCAGGAGACATCAGCTGGGTTTTGTTGGTTGGGCTCTGTTGGTCCCAAGGGCAAGGACAGCCGATCCAGGCACATCTAGGGGGTGGTTGGGCTGGAGAGGCCTCTAGGTCCCGGCCCCCCAGCGTTTGCTGCCCTGAGCAGAGAGGCATCCAGCAGACTCAGGGCAGAGGCTGTGCTGGGTGTGCAGATCTGTGGCAGGGACTTGTCTGTGACATACCATCACCTCTGTGCTGGCCTTTGGGCTGTGGCACATGAAGGGAGAAGGAGCTGGGGCACCAGGGGCCTTGGGCTGTGGTTAGTCTGTCCTGGGGACCGAGCTGGAGACAATGACAACTTTGTCTGGCATCTGTTGTAGCCACCTTAACTAAGATGCAGTTCTTCATCTTAGTCATCCCAGGGGTCCCCCGCACAGTCTGTCCTCCCCAGCTTACCCTCCTGCCCTCCTCCTTTCTGTGCCCTGGGCCCTTCCTGCCTCTGTGCCCTGTGGATGTCAGCCCTCCGGTCTCCCACAGGAGTTTCAAGCACAACATGCTCCAAACAGCTTGCCTTCCTCCCGCAGGGCGCTCCCCAGGTCCTCCTTGCAGGGAAAAGTTCCCGGTAACTGGTCGCCTGTTCAGATCCATCTCTCAGCCCCGTGGCTGGCTGTGGACCCACCTCTCATCTTCCTGTGCTCATCCTTCACAGCTCCTGCCCGCCCCTCCGCATTTCCAGCCCACCGCAGCCAGGGCTTCCCTGAGACCTCCAGTCTCCCCTGCAGCCTTGCCTTCAGGATGAGTCGCTGCTCCTTTTGACAGCATGGCCAAACCCACGGCCTTCTCCCTGCTCCCCTGTCTCTCCTTGGCCTTCTCGCTGCATAACCCCGGCTTTCCTCACTCATCACGTCAGGTCCCCCACTGCACTTTGGGTCCTGCAGCACCCATGGTCAGGGTCACTCTTCCCACTCTGCCTACCTCTTGGCCCTCCTGCGGGCTCAGGTTCCCTATCTGTGTCTGGGCACCGCAGGCCTGGAGGGTGTCTAGGAGGGGGCTGGATCCACTCACTCTGTGGACTAACCCCAGTTCCCCGTGCCTTGCCCCCCATCCCAAGAGTGCACTGACTGAGCCACTCTGTCCAACAGGCTCCCAGGCCCCTCATCCCAGCAGATCCAGCCCCTCAAAGGGCTCCCACCTGGGCCCCCACCACCTTGCCAGTGCCCATACTTAGGCCAGACCACTTCCATCTGAGCTATTTGCAGTCAGGATGCCTGGCGGGCAGCTCCCTCAGGCTGCAAAGTGTACTGCCCTTAGGGTGCAGCCCAAGCCTGGGCGGGGGCTCCATCTGCCCCCACCCTGGGGGAAGGTCCACTCCTGGTCACTTGAGGTTCTGGCTTTTCCTGCCTGAGCATAGCTTGCACTAGGACTGGAATCTCTGGCCCAAAGGATTTCGTGTTGTGTGTATATATGTGTTTTCATTTTTATAATTTTTCCGTGAATGTTAGCATATTCTAGTGTACTATCCTGCCTTTGCTACCTCGGGTCACAATCTTGGAGATTTTCCATTCTAAGACTTTACGGATTTGCCAATTCCTTCTGCGTCCTATTTTATTTTTCTAAACACATGCCCCTGATCCACATATTTTTATTTTGACAATCTTATATAGGTATTTTATGAAAAGTGAGGCTGAACATCTTTTCTTGTTTGTTAAAGCTACTCATTTTCTTTTCTGAGAGCTGTCCATTCATACCATTTGTTCACTCCCCTTTTGGATCACTGAACTGTTTCTTATTTATTTGTAGAAACACTTTACATATTAAGGAGGTTAGTCCTTTGTCTGAAGTGCACATGATGTTGGGTGAGTCCTGGGCTGTGTGTGAGACTAAACTAAGATCCCATAAAAGAGAGGAGAAGCCTGGTGCACATTTAGTGTTTATAACTGGAGAGCATTTATCGGGCCCCTGTGTGAGGATGCGGCAATAAATCACACCCACGAGGAGTTGTCTTCAAGAAGGGAAAAGGGATGTGGGTAAACAAATAGGGTATGAACTTTGGCCCAGGAAGCTTCAGCCACTATGGGGATGGAAGGCAGGTGGGCTCACTACAGTGTGTCAAAATCTGACTGTCCTTGAGGGCTCTCTGGATGAGAGGAGCTGGGAATGCAGGGGAACCCAGCTTTAGCTCCTTTTCTAAGCAGCCCAGTACTTAAGTTATTTGTGTATAGCCTGCCAACTTTACATTCAAATCCAAGATTTCTGGCTTCTTAACAAAAATCAGAAGGCCCATCCATGCGGACCTGTACCCTCCTAGCCACTGCCAGCTGCCTTGGGGAGGAGAAAGCCTGCCCAGCACCCCCCTCTCATCTCCCAGGCCTCAGGCTACACTGACTCATGGCTTTTCTTATGAGAGTAAAATATTTCTTAGTTAAGAGGAATAAATAAAAGATAAACCAAGAGGGCTGCCTGTGTCAAGGGAAAAAGGGAAGAGAGCATATTTCTTTCTGGAAATGCAGACCGTTTCTCAATGTTAAATGTGTAAACAAAGTGTGTGGGGCAGAGAGACAGTGCATTGTGAAGCACGCACGCCTGCCAAGCTACTGTCTGGCTCAACGGGCACCTGTGGGTCGAGGGTCAGGGAGGCCCCAAGTGGGAGTTGCCTTGGCATGAGGCATGACCCAAGGCCCATGCAGAAGGAGACGTGTTGTCAGGGTGGCAGCTGCAGTTGTTGGGGTGTGCCAGGAGCCACGGCGACAGCTTCCAGGGAGAGGGGAGAGGTCGGGCAGCCTGTGCCCACTGCAGGCGCACAGTGGGCACTTGCAGTGCCTGCCCTGCTGGCCTCCAGTTGCCTCCTGTGCTCTCTTGTAAGAGAAGACCAGGGAAGAAATAGTCGTGCTGTCTTAATGCGCCATAGCCAACTGCTCCTGCAGTGAGATATATACACTGCGGCTGCCTCCATGCCTGTGACTATCCCTGTTCCACCTGGCCTCAGCTGGCTCATAAGTAGCGTGAGGATAATATTAGTTCTCCATTTGTCCAACAGGTGTTTTGCACATCAGTTTATTTATTTTGCCAAGGCCCATGTGGGTTCCTGGGGACTTGGAGAGCAGTCAGGCCTTAATCTTCCAGTTACCCATGGAGCACGTGTGTGTGTGTGTTTGTGTGTGTGTGTGTGTGTGTGTGTGTGTGTTGTGTGAGTGCGGGGTCTGATCGGCAAGCTGGCGAACTGTGATGACGGCTCTGCCCAGAGTGCCCTCCTGGAGGTGAGGCTGCCCGGCAGACAGTCGTTACTGAAATACTTGACGAGTGGATGAACACTGATGAGTGAATGGAACTGCAGGACTTTGGGGCCAGAGACACTAACCCCTGGTGAAGGGCACAGGACCAGGCAGGCAGGCAGGACCTGTCCCAATAGGAGGAAAGTTAAGGTGGGACCTGGAAGGAGAAGCAGGGTTTGCCAGGCAGAAGGTGAAGGTGACAGCGGGTCAGCCACTCTGGGGCGGGTGGTACTGCCCCGGGGGACCACTTGCCAGCCCCAGAGGGTAATCAGGGCAGGGCTAGAGCCAGGGCACTGCTCGCAGGGCTGCACCACTGGATTGGCCACTCACCCGATATATCTCAGTAAACTGGCTGCTACCTGGCAGGGTTCCGTGAGCTTTCAAACAAGAAAAGGAAACCACAACCTTTCAGAGTAAAATCAGGATGATTTTTGTAGCCTTGGCCTGGCCAGGGCCTTTCTTCTGGAGCCCTGGGTGTCTCAGAGTAGCCAGGGCTGGCAAGCTGTGCAGGAACGGAGCCTCTCTCTCCCTTCCCTGGTTCCCTGGGTGGCCCCAGGACCTGGCCTGGAGCGCGTT
The DNA here is from genome assembly GCA_963574355.1 of Loris lydekkerianus. Lineage (NCBI taxonomy): Eukaryota > Metazoa > Chordata > Mammalia > Primates > Lorisidae > Loris > Loris lydekkerianus. The sequence goes on along the minus strand of CAUYPK010162299.1, from coordinate 152,074 downwards.
CCCACCCGTCCTCCCACCCCAGGAAAGGCCCCTGTGAGGCTGCCTCTGGGATTAAATTTACAGTATTCAGCACTTGCTCTGATTTCTGATTTCCTCCCTGCTCTAAGAGGGGCTGATCAAATTAAGCCCCGTCAACACTGGTCTGACAGCAGGCTGGGTGCTATGTGGCGGGTGCCGTGAATCTGGGCTGCAGGGCATAGGGGAGCCCTTCCCTCCTTGACTGCAGCTGGGGCATTTCCAGGACAGGAAGCATCATGGAGGGATAGGGGTCCACCTGGGCCAGTCAATGACCCCACCCTAGTCCTGGGCTTCCGGATGCCCGAGTGCACAGAGGAAGGCCAACAGGGGTGAGACCCCAGCCCCTGCAGGATTGGGTGGGGTGGTCAGGGCTGAGAGCAGTGGCTACATGGGTTGCCTGTCAGTGCCTCTGCAGTGCACACCTGTGGCAGGGGCAAGACTGACGAGAGGCGTTTGTGGCCCATGAAGGGCAGGAGAGAAGCCAGAAAGAAAGAAGGGACAGGCCTGGGCTTTGCCTCCAGGTGGGGCTAGAGCAGAGGAAAGGGGCACATAGGGCTTAGAAAGGGGTAGAGGGCTGGGGAAGCTCTGGACATGAGCTGGGTAGGACATGTGGGGCTCTCCTCTGGGCAGCCCCAGCAAGCCAGGCTGCTGCTTGCCACCAGGGACCCTCTGTCCCCCACTAGAGGCACAGGGGCATGGGGAGGACCTCAGGGTGGATCTCCTGGACTGCTGGTCAAGAGAGGAACAAGGAGGAATAGGGCAGTCCTGGTCATTGCTCCTTGGGCAAGCCCTGGACACAGAGGGCATGAGGAAGAGTAGGCAGCAGCCTGGCTCTCCTGGCAGAGCCCTGCCCCTCCTGGCTCACCCAGTGGGGCCCTCTGTGTATCTCTGTATTTTTGCACTACCCCTCCCCCTGAATGCTCTTATCAACATGGTCCAGGTGACCGGCACCCCTCTGCCATGCAGGGCATCCAGCGCCAGGGCCCAGTGGCCCCGAAAGCAGACCCCCCGTTACTAATACTGTCCAGCACACGCTGCCATTTAGAGCAGCCACAGTTTCAGTTACTAAGAAGACACCAGTAAGGCAAGCACAAGGCCCAGCTGGGTGGTTAGGGGCCCGGCTACTCTGCAGCATCCAGCGAATCTTTCCTGTATCTCCCAGTCCTGTCAAAGCCCCAAGTGTCAGGCTGTTGATTGTTTTAACTGTGGCTGAAAGTGCAGTGCGTCCTTGTGCCCCAGGGTCACGGTAGGTGTGACTCTGCTAAACAGGTCCCTGGTTCCTTCAGCTCCCTCTTGTGTACTGGGCCCAAATGCAGCTCCTCCGAGAGGTCTGTCAGAGGCTTGGGGTGCAGTGGGCCAGCTGGATGCTGCAGTCAGACAAGAGTGCCTGTCGCCTGCCGTCCCCGGCTGTGTCCCCTCCTCTGTGTAAGAGGGATCCCGTGCCCACCTACTGGCTGCTGTGAAAAATAAATTGGTGGATGTCTGTTAAGCCCCTAATGTCCAACATGGGGTGTGACAAGGTGTCTAGAGAATTCTTCCTCCTGGGAAGGTGGCCTGGTGGTACAGTGTGGAGAAGCGTGTGGCTGGCCCCAGCAGGCCAGGGGGCTGCAGGAGGAGGGCTGGCAGCAGAGGCCGGCCAGTCCTGGGCTGGGGAGGAACTGGGACGGGTGGCTGAGAACCCTGCACCCAGCTCATGCAGGGCCTCGCAGCACCAGCCCCTGGGACCTCATACACGTGTTGGCAGCAGGCCCCTCCAGAAGGACCAGGATCCCACCCCTGTAGTCCCCTTGCTCACCCTGTCTGACACAGTGTCCAGTGTCCAGTCCTGGGCTTAGCACCTGGGAAAATGAAGGGCTGACAAGACTGCAGTTGGCAGGGAGAGAGAAATGCCTTGGCACTTGGACTGGGAGAATGTGGAGAGTGACGAGGTGGCAATCCTGCTGGCAGCAGGTGCCTGGGCAGTGCTGAGGGGACAGGGCAAGCCGAGTTAGCCTTGCCCTGGCATGCTGTGCCCCAGGTGAGCAGCGCAGCTGGAAGGGCAGGGAGTGTCCAGTCCTGGGCATTCCAAGTGTGAGGTGTCTGAGGCCTTTTGGGAAAAATGCCAGGAGGCTGCCAGATGTCCAAATGAGGGACTTGGGAGCACGTACCAGGCTGGTGGCAGGGATTTCCCGCCTGTGACATGCTTTGATGGGCTGTGCAGGGGGAGAAGCCTCTGGGCCGAGTAAATATTTTCTTTTAAAGATCTGCCAGTCTCTCCACGGGCTCCCACCCTCTGGCCTCTGCGTGCTGGGCAGTGCAGTGAGGAGACCTCTGGGCCTGTTCCCCTTCCCCAGGCTGACTGCCCAGCAGAGAAGAGGCTCTTGGCCTTGGAGGCTGCGGCTGGTCCCAGGGGCCCTCCCAGTTGAGCAGGTGCTTGGCAGGGGGAAGGAGTCAGCTGGGTCCGGCTCCCTGCCCTGGCTTCTGGAGGCCCCTGGCTAGGCTGTTGAAGGAGCTCTTGTGAATCTTTGGAGCAGGGCTGGGCCAGTGGGGAGGACTACAGAAGCCTCTGGAGGGTGCACTGTGGGCACAAGCAGGTAAGGAGAAGCCCAGGCAATCCCTGGAGGGCAGGAGTTCAGGGATCTTCTGGAGCCTCTGTGTGAGGGCCATAAGACAGTAGGTGCTGGGCCCTGCTGCAGGAAGCCTTGAAGGGGCTCCCAGAGCTCCTGTCATCAAGCATGGCCCTGCCGGCTCAGGTCCAACCTCAGTGGCCTCACGCCTCTGCCAGGCCATGCAGCGTCACTTCCCATGGACATGCATTTGGGAGCTGAACCAGAGTCTGGCCCTTTGCTGGCCAGAGACCTTAAATACCCAGCAGGCTTACTGCTTACTCCTCACTGGGGTCCATCCTGGAAGTAGGAGGCATAGCACAGGGCAAAACATTGGCACCAGCTGAGGCCTTAATAGTGTTCTGTGGGTGGTGCCTGTGGCTCAGTGAGTAGGGCGCCGGCCCCATATACAGAGGGTGGCCGGTTCAAACCCAGCCCCAGCCGAACTGCAACCAGAAAATAGCCGGGCGTTGTGGCGGGCGCCTATAGTCCCAGCTGCTCAGGAGGCTGAGGCAGGAGAATCATGGAAGCCCAAGAGCTGGAGGTTGCTGTGAGTCCTGTGATATCATGGCACCCTACCGAGGGCAGTAAAGTGATACTCTGTCTCTACAAAAAAAAAAAAAAAAAAAAAAAAAAAGTAGTGTTCTGTGTCTGCAAAACCAAACCATGGTGTCTAGCTTAGGCCAACACATTTGGTTGTGTGTGTGTGTGTGTGTGTGTGTGTGTGTGTGTGTGTGTGTCAGTGGGGGGTCATGTTAGGACTCTGTGGTTGTAAGAGTCAAAAAGCCAAATAATGAATTGACTCCAAGAGCTGGGACGTCCACGGTGTATCAGCTTCAGCCACAGCTGGCGGTGGGGACCTCAGTGGTGTTGCTGACCCTTGGTCCTGCCCTCCTCACCTCTCCCCTTTGCATCTCATGGGACAAAGAGGCAGCTAGCTGCCTCAGGATCACATTTACCAGCTTAGCAACCCCTCAGAGAGAAAAGTGAATGAGCTTATCTTCCTCTGTACACTGACAAATGGCACTGGGTTTCATTGTCCCAGCTGGGCCATGTGGACACTCCTGGAGCTGGAGGTGCAGTGGGATTGGGTGGGAGTGGGGAGGGTGGATCACCAAAGTAAAACAAAGGAGCAGTGCCCAGAAGGGGGCAGGTCGTCATGTTGCATGCCTACAGATGGCTCTGTGAGGGCAGGTTGGTGCTGGACATGCCAGGATGTTCCACGCTTACCGCTGGAGAGTGCCCTTTACCTTCTGTCCTGGGAGAGCGCGTTCTGAGGACTGGCCCAGAGAGAGCAGCCAGACAGCTTTTTCCTTCTTCTCCAGAGCTCCATTTTTCTCCCTGGAATGTTGAGCAGACCTGGGGCTGGAGTATCCGTGTGTGGGCAGCCCATTCTATGGTAGCCCAGATCTCCTCTCAAAGATTTGATACAGCTGTTACTGGTACAGTCCTGATGGGCAGGCTGGGAGTCTCTCCCTATTCTGTCCCCCCTCGGGTCGTAAAAATGACATTGGATGAGCTGCATCTGTTGGAGTTGCAGAAATTAATTCAGATTTGGTAATAAAATTATAAAGGGCTGGGATGAAATAATCACAATGAGCTTCTTTTAATAAAGCTCACCAGTGGGGCTCTGTGCTGATGGCCCCCGTGGGGCTGAGCCTGCGTTATGCCTCCCAGAGCCTCCAAAGTGCCTGCCTGCTTCCAAGCAGGGCTTTCTGCTAGTCCTGATTATGCTTTTACATAAACATATCTTAATGATCATCTTTAGGGGAATGCGCAGCCATAGACTGATTGTCTGTAGGTTGTTATCAAATGGAGAGGATGACCTTCCTCCAGATGACCTCTCCTGGGGTGGAGGTCTCGGTGTGGTCCTGGAGGCTGCTGGTGTAGGCCTGGCAGTGTTGTGAGCAGTAGCAGGGTGGCTTTCTGACCTCAGTCTAGTTCCCCAGCCTTCATTTCCTTTCCTGAGCAACCTGGAGCTTCCTGCTCTGCAGGGCAGTTATAAAGATTTACATTTGGGGACTCCTGAGCACAGGGAAGGGAAATTGATTTGTTCTCATCTATGTGGTTGGCGGGTTTGGGCAGTGGCATGGCATCTGTCTGTGTGCCAGGCACTTCTGCAAGTGTGCTCATCACCTCATGCCTGTCCCCTAGACTAGCGAGTATGCCTGTCCACCCTCACACTCAGTCAGCAGAGGCTGGGAGAGTGAAAGACAGCTCATGGGGCATAGGCAACCATGGAGGGGCCTGGGAAAAAGCACAGGTCTTGGAGTCCAAAGCCTGCCCAACCGTGAGATCATAAAAAAGCATTTAGGGCCAGGTACAGTGTCTCACACCTGCAATCCTAGCACTCTGGGAGGCTGAGGTAGGAGGATTGCTTGAGGTCAGGAGTTTAAGACCAGCCTGAGCAAGAAGGAGACCTCATCTCTATAAAAGAATGGAAAAATGAGTTGGGTATGGTGTCTGGTGGCCATAGTACCAGCTACCTGGGAGGCTGAGGTGGGAGGATTGCTTGACTCCAGGAGTTTGAAGCTGCAGTGAGCTGTGATGACATCATGGCACTCTATCCAGGGGGACCGAGTAAGACTCTGTCTCAAAAAAAAAAAAAAAAAAAGCATTTAGGCTTATTTTCTCGTAGAACTTCCATGACTATATTTTAGTCATCCATCCACCTGGAATTTGTTTTTGCTCAAGGTAAGAATTTGATCTTTTCGTCCTAACCCATTATCTTAACATTATTAAAACAAACAAAAGCCATTTACCCCCCAGACCTCTCTGTTTCTTCCCTTTTTTCCTGCATTGAGCAACCATTCTAAGGTGATGGAAGAGTATCCTTCTGATAGTGCATATTTTTTCTTGTATCTCTGTATTTTTAATTCACATAAACTGTGCTGTGTAGTGCCCGTCATCCTGCCTCTTGCCTCTTGCACTCTGCACTCTGTTTTTAAGTTTGTGACTATCAAACTTCTAGCATCTGTAGCCCTGTGTGGGGTGGGCTGGCCACATTTGCCTTTCTTCTTAGCCTCCGATGTCACTCAGGTTTCCAGCCCCTCCCTGCCCAGCCCCGCAGGCGGTGCTATGAGGAACAGCTCGAAGTTGCCTACCTGTGGACATGCACAGGCCGCCTGTCTGCAGGCCCAGGCTAGGGGACTGAAAAATGGCCCAGGGGCAAAGGCCAGTCCGAGGATATCTGATAAACATCCTGTATCTTACAAATAATCTACTAAGTGCGGCCAGCTGCTGGGAATCTCCACACCCACCCCATCTCCACTGTTCCCTACCAGCATTTGCTATCTTTATCACTGACTAATTTACCTACTAGTTAATTATTTGGAGACTCTGGGAGCAGGTGAGAGGGTGGGTCTCCAGGTTGATGTCTGTCTGCTGCTTCTCCGGTGTTGACAAGGTCCCTTCTGGGGAGGTCATGAGCAAGGTCATGAGGGAGTCTTGGGAAACACAGGGCTGAGCACAGCGGGGCGGCCGGCAGTGCTGAGAGGGGGGACACCAACCAGACATACAGTCAGGGGGCGGGGGCTGCCCTGCACTTTCTCCCCCTAAGCTCACTGGGACCTCCCTCCAGCTCTCAGGGGAAGCCAGAAACTCCTGTGAGCGCTGTGTGTGTCCTCAGAGAGCAGGAAGGGAGAGACCCTCATCAGCACATGGTCAGGATAAGCCAAATCCTGTTGAGAACGTGGGCTGACCTCTCTTAGGCATCCTGTCCTCAGTCAAAAAGATGGCCGGCTGGAAGTGAGGTCTTGGGGATGAAAGGCTACCTCCAGAGTGGCACCACTGCAGCGTGTTGCCAAGCTGTGACCCCAGGGACTCCCTGGCCAGGCCTCCTGGATTGGGGCCCCGTTTCCTTTTTTTCTTGTTCTTTCTTGGTTACGTCTTTTGTTAGGTGGAACACATCCCTCAGCGGTTTCTGGAGAAAGGGTGCTTGGTCGGTCAGTCTTCTGAGAACTTACATGTCTAGACACGTCTTTCTTCCACTTTGATGGTTGAATGAGCCCCAGAATTCTAGCTGGGAAACCATTTTCCGTCAGAATCTTGCGGGTTTTGCTCATTCTTTGCCTGCTTCTAATGCTCTTTTGAGAAACTGAAGCCATTCTGCCTCGGATCCTTTGCGTGTGATCTCTTCAGCCACCTGTCCCCTTATTCCCTGCGAGAGTTTGTAGAACTTTCCTCACTGCCTTGGGATTCAACTGTCTCAATACACCAAGGCCGACAACCCCCAGCTCATCTTCTTTAGCCTCCAGCTGTTCTGTTGCTAATTCTTCCTCTCCAGCTGGCCCAGTCTTTTGTAAGCTTGTAACTTAAAGGTATTTTTAAAATTCCTGTGTGAACGTTTTAGTGGGGTGCTAGGAAGGAGCTAAATGCATGAATATGTTCACTCCACCATTCCCAGAAAACCCTCATATGCTTGGATCCGATTTGGGGGATTTTGATTCAGTCCCATTGATTTGTGGACACCAGCACCGCTAGGTTCTAATTCATGCAATTTTATAACATGTTCTATTATTTGAAAGATTTGTACCCCTCTTATTATTATTCTTTTTAAATATTTGTTCTGGCTAGTCTCATCTATATAGTCTTCCGGATGAATGTTAGAATTACTTCGTTGCGTTTTAACAATTCTTTCGTGGAGCCGGGGTTAAATTTATAGATTAATTTGGAGGAGACTCAACTTCCAATCCAGCATTATGTCCTTTGTCTCCACTTTTTGAGGTCTTATTCTGTATTTTGGGGGAGTTTTAGATTGAATTATATCACTTTTTGTCTAGTGTTTAAGTGTTCTTTTTTTTTTTTTTTTTTTTTTTTTGCTTATTCCTAGGTATTTTGAAAGTTTTGTTGCTATAGCTCATAAGCCCCCTTTTCCTACTTTTTTTCTAGCTAATTATTTCCATTAGTTTGTACAAGAATGGTATTGATCTTTGGATACTTATTTTATGTAATGTGAAAAGTATCTATTCTTTGTAGTTTGGTGAAATTCTTCTGTGAAAGCTTTTCTTGGACTACTTTTTCGATTTCTTCTAAGATTGTTGTTTTACTCAGGCTTTCTACTTGAGCCGACAGCTGGAATTTACAGTTTCTGTTTAGTTATAGTTTTTATAGTTTAGTTAGTCTAGGCCTTGACAGGGCAAAGCTGGCGCTGCCTCTCAATGCTTCCAGAGCACAGACCCAGGCCCAGGTTTTCTCTTCTCCAGACTCAACGTTCTTGTTTCTACAAATTCTCCTTTCCCCTCAATCGACCGTCAGTGCTGGAGAAGCCACTTCAAAGGTCTGGGCTCTCTCTGCTCTTCCTCTCTGGTGGAGGTGACTTGGCCAAGTCACTTAGTCTTTCTGCTCCTTCTTTCCTTGAGGCTAAAATGGGGGCAATAATGAGGATGGTGTGGGAGCCTCGCAACTGTTAGGGGAAGGGAGCGGCTTTTTCTCTGCAGAGGACTGTGCCCTGAGACCTGGATGCCATCGGCTACTCCTAGGATGCTGACAGGTGCAGCCCTTGGCCCATCGACACCCTTTGCTCTCTGGGACTGTGGGTGAGCTTGGTCACTGTGGCCTGCCCGTTCCCTGGAAGGCAGTGCCTTCAGGATTCCTTGGACCATAATTCTGCTCCCCCTGATTCTGTTCTTGTTGATTGACTCTCTGATGGAAACTTTTCATTCCATTCTAGACACTCTAGAACTAGGAAGTGCTCTCAGATGCGCTGCTGGCTGTGTCATCCTTTGGCCAAGACATGAGCTGCCATCCGGAAGGGACCCCATGTACAGGGAATGCCAGGAACTTAAAAACCTTTCGGTTACCCATTTAAAATACAGGATCCTGCTACAGGCACCTCCCCTTAGGGGAGCTGTAGCCCACCTGGGCGTGACTGCTGGGGTCCTGGTGGATTAACTATCCCAGAGGCACCAGCAGTGTCTTGTGGGGGAGGCTGCACACAGAGGGAAGTAAGACCAAGGGCAGTGTCCTCCTGCTTCCGCAGGAGATGGGCAGTGCTGACAGCTGTTATCCAAGCCTGGTGTGGTAATGAGGGGTGGAGCAAAGGCCACGGGAGCTCCGGGTCACTGCGGCTTAGCAGGGCCAGGCACAAGCATTGTGGGAGCTCCTGGGGGAGGAGAGGAGAGTAGCAAATAACCTGCCTCTGGCCTGAAAGGACCAAGTGCAGCTTAGACCAGGTGGGCAGCCCAGTGCAGGTGGGCAGACCCCAAGGCCAAGATATTGTCACGGGGATGAAGCCAACCCACAACTGTGCCAGAGCTACTGGCCAGCGCTCCCTTTATCAAGACTCTATCTGGAGGACAGGTCTGCTAGGAACAGAGTGTGGTCAGGGTCTCTCCATGGCTTGGGTTTCAGGGTCAAGCCTGTTGCAGGGAAGACTGAGGTGTCTGGTGATTGACAACGGGTCAATCACCCCTTGGATGAAGAGGGGGGGAAGGGTGGCAGGGCCAGGCTATGTATGAGGGCTGGACATGGGGGTCCAGTAGACCCCACTAACCTTGGGTCTGTTTTTTCTGTCCTGTGCTGTGTCCTGAGGAAAACTGAAGCTTCCAGGGGCCAGACTTGGGGCAAGGCTGTCTGTCACCTACCTGGTGATACAGGAACCCTGGTCTTTCTCTTATCTACTTTGCCTCTAGCTCTATAGGGCCGTGGCAGAGGGGGAATGTTCTAGAATGTAATGTCTGTGTCATCCCCCCAAATGATAATGATTAAAGTAATCACAGCAATAATGATAATTCTGCTTGAGGTAAATGGACATTTCTAAATCATCTTTAGAAAACTTTGGTGTTTTTAATAAACCTGTAACATATATATAGTTTAAAATGATGATGGTTTGGCATAAGCCACTTTAAGACATGCCCTAGACTAGCTCTAGCCTGATGGCCACCCCCAAGCCCTTCTGTAGGAAATGTTACTACATGAGGACTCTGGGGTTGAGGCCAGGAGGGCATGCTCTGATGCCTTAGGGGACCAGGAGGGCATCAAGTGTAGTGAGCATGTGGCCTGGTGACCCAATCCCTGTGTCCTGTCTCCAGGCATGGCCATAATCACAACTTAGGGTTCCCCCCAGGAGGCCCCATCTTCTAATTCCTCAAGAGGAGCTAGATGTTCTAGATTTTTAAAAATGTGAAATCTTCCTGTTTTCAAATATTGTCTGACAAAGAATTTTAAAAATACTTCGTGGCTCTAAAAAACACTTTTGTGGTCTGGTTTTGCTCTGGGGGCTGCTGTGGGTGACCCCTAGATTGATGAGGGGAGAGGCTTCAGCCTAGCCTCTTCCCTAGAGTTTCCTGTGGAAATTATCGTTTTTCTGCTTTCCAAGGTGGTTTTGAAGGTGAGCCGTCTCTGCTCGTTGGAAATGCAAAGAAATAAATGTATAAAAATAGAGTGGCAATTCCTCAACCGCCTGGTCATGTTTAAGTCCCCAGCATTTCCTCTGGGAATGGCATGGATGGCCCTGAATCATCTCTAGGCAGCTCAGCAGGCTGATCCACAGGCTGCTGGCTCTGTCCCTAGAGTGTCCCTGCTATGTGCATGCCTGTGTGTGCACGCCTGTATGTACATGCCTATGTGTGCACACCTGTGTATACATGCCTGTGTGTACACACCTGTGTGTGTATGCCTCTGTGTGCATGCCTGTGTGTACATACATGCCTGTGTTCATGCCTATGTGTATGCCTGTGTGTGCACGCCTGTGTGTACATGCCTCTGTGTGCATGCCTATGCACATGTGTGTATATACATGCACTGGAGAGATGCAGGGGACTATGGAGCTGAGAGACAGGACTCCAGAAGGCACAGGCACCCCAGCAGTGCTCAGTCCTGCTCTGTGCTCCTCTTTTCTTTCTGAGGCCTCTTGCGCCTCCACTATCCCTTGCCCTCAGCAAAGTAGCAGGTTCAAGCCTCAAAACCAGTGGTCAGTTTTCCTTGTCTGAGACAGGCAGCGGGGAGTGGGAGAGAGCTCCTGGCTGAGGTAGGCCACACTGAGGTTCTGTCAGTTTCCATCTGTAAAATGGGGACAGGACTTTGCATTAAAGAGACCTACTGTCAGTGCTGGGTGAGGTGTGCACTAAGGCTGGGGGTGGCCAGGCTGCCTCGCTTGTTCATGAATAGGTTGCCTCCAGGGCCTGTCGTGGCCCACCCTGAGGGAGTGCCTGTTCCCTGTCTGGGAGGAGGCAGAGATATGAAGCTTTGGGGAATAAGTGAGAAGAGTTGTTCTGGAAGTCTCTTTGTAGAGAGGTGACATTGGAGGAGCAATGGCAGCTCAGCTCAGCTCTTGGTTCTCCACTCTTAGCTGCAGAGGCCTCAGGCATGGCCACCCTGGCATAAATTGTTGATGTCCCAATGACCTGTGGCTCTGGGTCCCTCCCAAGCCAGGAAGACCAGCCTAGGGAATGTTACAATGAAACAGGACTCTAGGATGGGGAACCTGGGTTGGACATAGAGCCCAGTGCAAGGAGCAGGGAGCTTTCAGATCCTTTGGCATTGGGGCTTAGTAGGCAGTGGGCAGTGTGATCTGGGGTCACCATTGATGCTGAAGGTGATCTTGAGGGATAAGGGTAGGGGAGGAGTGAGACCTGTAGCTCTGGTCTAGGGTGGGTTCCAGGCCCAGTGGGAATGATATCCTGAGGACTGGGCCTGAGCTGAGGCCCCACTCCTCAGTGTGGCTGCCCCAAGTATTCAGATGTGCAAAACCTATGGGGACAGGAGGTTGGTGCCCGCCTGCAGACGGTGGGGTTTTGTGCAGCTGTGACGTCCCTGGGAGCCAGGGCTGCCACTGAAGACAGTGTCCTCTCCTTCTAGGGGTATCCCCTGCCAGCCTGGACACTCTCAGCCAAGCCCTGGGCGTCCTGGAGGAGCGCATCAATGGCTCCAGGCGGCGGGCACGCAGACACACTGCCGATGACGACTACAACATCGAGGTGCTGCTGGGTGTGGATGACTCTGTGGTCCAGTTCCACGGGAAGGAACACGTGCAGAAGTACCTGCTCACGCTCATGAACATTGTAAGTGGGGGTGGGGCCAGGAAGGGCAGGGGCGGGGCCAGGCCCCCTGGGCTCTCTAGGAAGCTCTGCTGAGGTCCTTGTTAGCTGCAGGTGAGTGACATCCTCACAGGGAAGCTCTCTAGGTAAGAAAAGTTGACCATCCCATTGACCTCACCAAACCTCAGTTTTCTCATCTGCAAATTGGGGGTAATTCCAACTTAGCAAGGCTGTTTACACTCTTAGGCAGGTTTTCATAAACTCCTGTCATTTGTGTACCAGGTTGGTATTTTTTTTTTTTTAATGTTTAAGATTTTTAAAAATTAAAATTATTTTAAAAAGACACCTCACTTTATGTAAAGACAACCTCTGTCTTCTGCTGGCTCTGAGCCATAGCTCACTTTCTATCAAAAAGGGGGATTAGTATGGGGTTTAGGGTGGGGAAGGCAGATGGACACCAATCCAGGACTTTCCTTGAAGTGGTCAGAGGAATGGAAGACTGAGGAGGGAATCCCTTTCTCCCTACGAGTCTGCGTGTCACCTACATCTTCTTGGGCGTCTACCTCTTGCTAGGAGATTAAAGGATTGCTCCACTGCCTTCCGGACCCTCCAGCCGGGGTAGGAGGTACAGGGGGCTGAAAAATGAGTGGCTCGCAGGTGCATGCCCAGCACCTACCCTGCACAGGGTGGAGACCCTTCCCCTCGCTCTGCCTTGCATGGGTCAGAGCTACTGTGGGCTACAAAATGCAGGCTCCAGCGGAGCAGAGCTGGCCTAGCACAGCTGCACAGGGAGAAAGGGGTGGGAGGGAGGTCCAGGGCATGGCCTGGAAGATGAGATATGGTGGGATGGGGGAGCATTGGTAGAAGGAAGCCAAGGCTTAGTGGGAGCTGGGGGTAGAGTGGAAGCTGGGCAAATGAGAACTTCTAAAGCCACAGAGCTGTGCATCCAAGCTTGTCAATGAATGATGTCCTCCAGAGGTCCCGATGTATGTGGGCAGCAGGGGTACAGAGGTCTGCTCATGGCCTGCTGTTCAGCTCTGCATCCTGGGCCAAGTGGTGAACCCCTGGGAGCTAAGTGAAAAGATACATGAGGGGAGGAGGGAGGCTGTGAGTGAGCTGAATGGGGAAGGAGAAACTCCTGTCTGTGAGTTCACCTTCCTCTTGACCTACCTCAGCTAAGTGAATGAGCCCTCTGGAGCTCAGCCTTCTCATCTGCAGAGCGGCCAAAGTCCATTGCATTTGCAGAGTGCATTTTATTTCAGAGAATATTGTCATGCTTATTCTCATCCTATTTTTGAAAAGTACCCTTAGTGAAATAATAATAAAACCATAATGGGTGCATTATTGAGCTCCTCATATTTGTCTGTGTGCCAGGTCCATGCTAGGCACTTGCCATGCTAAATTATCCTAGGAAATTGTCACACTAAGTCTGTGAGATGGTAATAAATCACAGGTCCACCTTTTCTAGGGATGTCATTGGGAACACTGTTCCCATTCTCGGAGCCTTGATTTTCTTATCTTTAATATGGGTGAATAAGTTCCATCTGGGGATATTGTGAGGATTCAATGAGATAATGTAGGTGAGTTCTAGTCTCTGAATACAGTGAACACATTTTCAATCTGAAATAAAATTTGCATTGTTATCCTGACAGTGACAATATAGGGTGTCCATAAAGTTTGTGTGCAATTAAAAATAGGTTATTTTAAATTGCACATGAACTTTACGGACATCCTGTATTTAATTTAGTACCAGCACATAGGAATCATTATTGATCATTTTTGAGAAGTCCACTGACGATTCTGATTGCAGTTGGGGTGTACATGGAGAGTTCTTCAGGAGACCTTTTCCTTAGTGTGTAGAGTCCCTCTGTCACAGAGAACTGGTTGGAGGAAGTCTAGAACTTTCTCTTGATTTTGCCATTCCACTTCAATTCATTTTTACAAATGCTTATTATTCAACTGTATACTCATTTTGGATAATGGAATGGTTCTTCTAGAAAAACACGAGAAATACAAAAATTCTTAGATTGAAGTGAATTTTATCGTAACAAAAAAATAAGAAAGGATTTTAGGAGATAAACTGGAGGAGTTAAGAAAGAGTATTTGGGCCAGGCAAGGTGGCTCACACCTGTAATCCCAGCACTCTGGGAGGCCGAGGGGCGGTGGATCACTTGAGCTCAGGAGTTCAAGACCAGCCTGAGCAAGAGTGAGATCCTATCCCTAAAAAAGTAGCTGGGCTTTGTGGCGGGCACCACAAAGGGATAGTGAGATCCTATCCCTAAAAAAATAGCTGGGCTTTGTGGCAGGCACCTGGGAGGCTGAGGCAAGAGGATCACTTGAGCCCAAGAGTTTGAGGTTGCTGTGAGCTATGAAGTCATGGCACTCTACTGAGGCTGACAAAATAAGACTTTGTCCCCCCCCCCCCCCCACACACACACACCCACCCTCACAAAAGTATTTGGTTTACTTGGAAGGATTGGAAGAACATCCTCCTAAGTGTCACAAGAAAATAAGAATGGAAAAGCAAGTATCCAACGTACTCAATGCTAATATGAAACTAGTAGTTTCACCCACACAAGAAAAAACACAATTACATTCAAGTAGAGGGGGAGGAGGAGGAGGAAGGGGAAAGACAAGAAATAGCAGAGGGATCGGTGAGCTCTCCCCTAACAGGTACACTGAAGCTCAACTACAACTTGGACTTTACCTAATAGATGTGAACAATGTAACCTCATTGTTTTTACCCTCATATTAATCTGAAAAAAAGAAAAAGAGAGTATTGGGGCCATATATTTTTTCCCCTGACTCACAGATGTGCATTTATTTATTTGGCATAAAGCTGTTGAATGTGTGCTTGGGCCAGGCACAGCCATGAGTCTTGCAGGGGCAGAGGGGTGTGGCAGAGGGTCCTGGGGCTCTGGGTGGCTGGTAGGATGGCTGGGGTGTCTCTGCCTCTGCTCTGAGTGCCGCTTCAGATGGCAAGAGTGCAGAGTGGACAAGGGAGATATGGTGGGGCCTAGCTAGGAGTGTGGTGCTACCCTGACAATTAATACCCTGTGTCCTCACCGAGAGTGTGTGCCTACTGCAGAGAGAGTCCCAGGGACTAGTCTAAAGCATGTGGGACCCTTTGGTAGTCTTGGAAAGAAGGGGTTTTGAGCAAGAGGGAGTATTTGAGAAAAGATGACCTTCTAGAACATTGCTGTCTACCAGAGCTTTCTGCAACCATAACAGTTCTGTCCTTCTGCCCTGTCTAATGTGGTAGTCACTAGCCACCCTGGCTTCTGAGCGCTTGAAATGTGGCTGGTACAATTGAAGAACTGAAGTTTTAATTTAATTTGTTATTTTTTCTAATGTAATGTTTTATTTAATTAAAAAAAAAATTTAATTGTAGGGTGGCATCTGTGGCTCAAGGAGTAGGGCGCTGGCCCCATATACCGGAGGTGGCGGGTTCAAACCCGGCCCAGGCCAAAAAAAAAAAAAAAAAAAAAAAAAATTTAATTGTAAATTCTACAGAGCACAAAAGTTACTGTCTTCACCGTTTTTAAGTGTACAGTTCAGTGGCATTAATATATTAACATTGTGCTACAGCCGTCACCACCATTGATCCACACAGTCTTCTCATCTTGGAGCTGAAACTCTGTACCCAGTAAACACTGACTCCCACCCCTCCACCACTGCTCCTGGCAACTACCGTTCTACTGTCTGTCTCTGTGACTTGGACATGCTGGGCTCCTCACCTGAATGAAATCATACCGTATTTGTTATTTTGCAACTAGCAGATTTCACTTAGCATAATGTCCTCAGCTGTATTGTAGCATGTGCCAGAATATCCTTCCTTTTTAAGGCTGAATAATATTCCATAGCACAGATACGCCACATTTGCTTGTCCAGTCATCCATCAATGGACACGTGGGCTGTTGGCTTTTGTGAGTAGTGCTGCCGTGGGCATGGTTTATAACTGTTTGAGACCCTGCTTTCCATGCTGTGTACCTACAAACAGCATTGCTGGATCATCTGGTAATGCTGCTTTTCATTTTTTGAGGAGCTTTCACATGTTTCTCACGGCAGCTACGCCATTTTATATCTTCCCCAACAGTGCACCAGGTTCCAATTTCTTCCCATCCTCACAACATGTATTATTATTTTTTTTTGTAGGAGCCATTCTAATGGCTACTTCATTTTTATTAGTTTGCATATGGATTTAAATCACAGTATGGCTGGCAGTTACCCTGTTGGACAGTGAAGCTCTGGGTCTGAGCACAGTGGGACTAACTGTGATGCCCTGTCTCTGAACTTGGCCACTGTGGTGCCATGGGCAGGTCCCCAGTGTGGGCACATTGAGCCGGATTACCAAATGGCCCTTAAAGTTCTGGCCATTAGCTCGTTACGCTTCTCTTGTAAGTTCACAGCTGGCCATGGGGCTTCCCAGGACTGGAGCAAAGCAACAGCATAGAGGATGGACGTGGTGGCCGCCGGCCGGTACTGGGCTCCCGTGAGGTAGAGCGGGTGGGGCAGGGCTGACAGCACAGGGTTGGGGGCCAGCAGTTAGCTACTCACTGAACTGAACTGGACACCAAGAGTGGCGGGCACAGCCTGTCCCCTGAGGAAGGCCATCAAGCCCTGGGCTCCCAGTGGCGGGGACCAGGAATTGCAGACTCAGAGGAGGCGAGGCTGCAGTGGGCTGGGTGGGCCTTTGCAGGCTCTACCCTGGCAACTCTCTACTGCCCTGGTCTCCTTCATTGTTCAGTGTGATTTCCGCCCACTGGACAGCCTTTGGGATCTCATTTTGGGCTGAGTGTGGGCTGGGATGCGGAGCCCTGGTGTGGCATAGGCCCTTCGGACTCACCACATATCCAGGTGATCCCCCCACTTCCAGCCTCCCTTGCAGGTAATTTGGGGCCGTGTGGTTAGTTCTGTCTAGCGGCCTATGGGAACGGAAGTGATCTGAGTCACCTGTTGACCAAAGCAGTTAAGAGCTGGTGTGTCCCTCTGTCTGTCTCTTTCTCTGTCACCGTGGCTTTGGAAGCCACATGTCCCAGTAGGTGTCCTACAACACAGGATTGGGCCGCCCAACCCGCCGTGGAGTGTGATGTGAGTGAGGAGGCACACGCCAGCCCTTACTGTGGTGAGATACCGAGATGGCAGGCATCGTTTGTTCCTGTGGCCCAGCCCCTCTGATTCTCTCTGAGACCTCTGGCTCCCCTTCCACGTGGACAGTAAATGCTTATTGGATGTTTACTGTATGTCAGACAAGGGGTGCAACAGTGAGCAAGGCAGGACACAGCCTCTGTCATCCTGGTAAAACGATACAGAAAATATTCACGCAAAAAGCAAATGGGATCTTTCAGGTCATGATAAATGCAATGAAAGAACTGAAGTAGTTATGACATGGAGAAGGAAGATGGGTTAGGGAAGGATGTCAGGTGCACAGGAGAAACTTGGGAGCTGAGGCTGGAGTGATAATGGGAGGGCTGTGGGAAGAGATGGGATAGAATGTTCCAGGCCCAGGGAATGGGCAGTGCAAAGGCCCTGAGGCAGGAATAGGGTTGGAACATTTGAAGAAATGAGAAAATGCTGGTGTGCTAAGCCAGGGGCACAAGTAGGGGTGAAGGTGGAGGTGGGCAAAGCCAGTCCCTATGGGCTTCCAGATGTAGAGAGGGAACTGGACATTGGCCTCTAAGGGCAGTGGGAAACTGCCAGTGGTGGTGTTTCCTTTCTACATTAGTGGGCAAGAAATTGTATTCCCCCTTTTCATAGGAGACTGGAAATTCATCAGTCTCCCTCTTTTCATCTCAATCTTGCTGGAGGGAGGAAAGGTTGGAAATGTTTGCTGAGGTCGGATGTGGTGGCAGAGGCTGTGTCCTGCCTTGCTCACTGCTGCATCCCTTGTCTGTAATCTTACCACTGGGGAGGCCGAGATGGGCAGATTGCTTAAGCTCAGGAGTTTGAGACCAGCCTGAGCAAGAGTGAGATTCCATCTCTGCTAAAAATATTAAAAACTAAGGTGGCGCCCGTAGCTCAGTGGGTAGGTCACTGGCCACAGACACTAAGGCTGGCGAATTCAAACCCAGCCTGGGTCTGCTAAAACAACAATGACGACTGCAACAACAACAGCAAAAGTCGCTGGGCATTGTGGCAGGTGCCTGTCGTCCCAGCTACCTGGGAGGCTGAGGCAAGAGAATCACTTAAGTCCAAGAGTTTGAGGTTGCTGTGAGCTGTGATGCCACGGCACTCTACCCAGGGGCGACAGCTTGAGACTGTGTCAAAAAAACAAAAACAAACAACCAAACAAAAACACACACACACACACACACACACACACACACTAGCTGGGCATTGTGGTCGGCACCTGTAGTCCCAGCTACTTGAGAGGCTGAGGCAGGATGATTGCTTGAGCTCGAGAGATTGAGATTTCTGTGACCTATGACACCATGGGACTCTACCCAGAGTGACAGTCTGTTTTACAAAAAATTTAAAAAAAAAATTAAAAAAGAAAAGGAAATATTTGCTGAGCACTTGACTAGAGCACCAGGGCATGACAGAGCTCTCTCCAGATTTAGACCAACCACCTACCGACCTGTCCCCTGCCAGGTCTGATTTCTTTTGTTTCCTCCTTAAATCTAGAAAAATAACATTTTTTGTTTATTAAAATATTCTATATTTAACCCAGATAATATATTATTTATAGTGGAAAATTAGACTAAATCCATGTAGGTATGTGATTGTTTTCTCCCAGCAGTTATCTACTACCTCATTTTAATGACTGTATAACATTGCACCATATGACATAGAAGATGCTTTATGCAACATTATTAATGTGACAGTCATATGAGAAAATTTATTTCCTATTAGAAGTCAGAGGGGCCACTAACTGTACTATACACATATCCTAATAGCTGAATCTATCACTCATCCATACTTATTTCCTTAGATTGAATTCCTAAAAGTGGATCCCGTGGCCAGCTGATAACGCACATTTTAAAGCTTTCTACACCGGGATGTTGATTGTTATGGTTTCATCTGTTTATGCTGCAATGGGCAAAATCTGTGTCCCCACCTTTTTGCTATATAAGTTGTATTTATTTCACGGTAGTGAGGTTACATTTAAATGTACATATGTATATGTATGTATAAGTAAACTACTTTAACACAGAGATTAGTTTCTTTTTTATGATTGGCCTGTTTGTGTCCTTTATTCTACTGCAGTTTTAGTTGCTTTCCTGTTAATGGGAAGAGTCTTTATATTCAAATAGGTTAACTTTTTGTCTGTCGTGTGTGTGTGTGTGTGTGTGTGTGTGTGTGTGTGTGTGAGAGAGAGAGAGAGAGAGAGAGAGAAATTTTTGCCCCAGTTTTGCTGTTTGCCTTTTGTTTTCTTCTGCTTGTGATAGTTTTTGGTGGCTTAGGTTTTTGTGTGGTGGTTGGATCCTGCCATCTTTCCCTTCCCGGGAAAAGATTCTCACTTGGGCTATGTGCTGAACATTTCCTGCCCTCCCCAGAGGTTAATCTTCACAAGTTTTGCTCTGCTTGTCAGCAGCACCGTTTCCCAAGCTCCAGCCCCTCTCTGACCACTTGACCATTCCCGCCACACCTGGGTTCTGCTGTAGCACCCCGGGTCCAGAATGTCTCCCAGAGTAAGAGGAAGCTCAGAGGGAGAATCCAGAGGCCCGTTTTCTTCACTCTTAATTCACGGGGCGTCTGGCTGCCACAGGAGTCATCTGGATGTTACCAGAAGGGAGCAATGGCCCTTCTGCCAGGCAGAGCTGGCAGGTGACTCCCAGGGCCTGGTGCAAAATGCAAATGTGGGATCTCTTGTTCAAAGGTAAAAGGTACATAAAAAACTGCTTTTCTTCCTCCATCTCCGTCTCTCTTTCAACTTGTCAAGCCTTTCTTATTTGCTTTTTCATGTCATTCTAAATAAAGAAAAATTGAAATTTTAAATTATTAGCATGATATTACTATTCATCTTGAAATTGTACAAAGTCTGTTTTACGCAAATATTAGAACATTTAACTTGTGTGTGGACTCACCGAAATTAAACAAATTGTATTTCGTGGCTCATACCCAGAGGGTGCCTGAGGCTGGCCAGAAGTTCAAGACAAGCACAGAATCAGGAAGGTTGGGAGGAGGAAGACAGGAATGGAGAGGCTGAGGGGAATGATCCCTCAGGTATGGAGCATGTGTCCACCGGGGTCTGACAGCTGCCCGGCTCCCCCTCCCGCCGCCCACCACTGGAAGAACACACTGTCCTGCGCCCAGGACATTGGACTTTGGAGCAGTTGAGCTGGCACACCCCCTTCTCACTTATCCACTGCCCCAGCTAGAGCAGGTGGCCAGGGCTCATTTGATCTCTGTGTTGGTGTCACTCAGTATCAGGGCACAGAAGCAGCTCACTTCTGCAGAAAAGTGGGCTCTGGCTGGCCACCCGCCAGACATGCCCACTCGCTGCCGGCCTAGGGTGGGAGCGACCATCACTCCCAGCCTGCTCCACCCTTCCCTGTACCTGCTAGCGCAGCCAAGAACCTGTCCTGGGAGCCAGAACTGTGCTCCGCTGTCCCCTGGGACTTCATATTCAGAGGTGACATGACAGAGAGGCTACAGGGCATTAAGCCCCAAACACAGGACCCTTCTGAGCATGGGACCCTGGTTGCTTGCCCAGGAAGCCTGCCTACCTATAGGGAAAACCCAGGCATTCGAGCCCTGCACTCAAACCCTTCAGCCCCATGGACCATGCCGTTCCCTGGATGTGCCCCACGCGCCCCACCTCCGGGTTCTTTTCCCTGTGGCCCTTCCCGTCCCATCCACGGCTGTTCATGTCCACACACCTTTGAGGCTTGGCCCGAAGCTGCCTCCACACTTGGTTTCTTGGTGCAGCAGACTGTGCCTGAGGGGGTGCTGGGGTATTTGAGGATGGGGGTTGGCTTTGGGGTGGTGGCCTTGTCCTCTGAGGCCCTCTGCCCTGAGCTTTTGCTCTCCTTCAGCCTTGGTGGCCTTGCAGGTAGTTCCTGCAAACCTGGGATGGGCCCAGTCTCCTTGGTCTCGGTGGCCCTCAGCCTGGTCAGAGAGGCTGGGACCCCTTGGGGATGCTCTCCTGAGAATCCCCATCCCCATCCCCATCCCCCAGGGTTTGAGGACAGCGGTATGAGCCGTAGGGAAATGTGTGGCCTCCTGGCTTTGCTGGCCCCTACTCAGCACTGGCATGGTCAGCTGTCCACTGAGAGTCTCCTTCCAGCCTCCATGTGTGGAGACACCTTCACAGCCCCCCTCTGTCAGGGCCCTCCCGCAGCACTGGGAACTGCTGTCCTGTTGACCCTTCCTGCTTGGAAGAGTGCTCCCTGCCATATGGGGTACTCCCCAAAGGGATGCTGTTGACCCTGCCCAGCATGCCTGCCACTGACCCTGGGGCTCAGCTGTTGATCACATCTTCTCAGACTTGTTGGGTCAGCCCTTGGGCTAGTCTCTGCCTGAAAACTAGATGCCCTGGCAGTATGTGTTCCTGGAGAGCAGGCTTGGGCCTGGTGGGCCAGGCTGTTATGCTAGGATGCAGCCCAGCTGTTCCTGGGCACTGTGAGTTTCCTTACCAGGCAGAGACAGTGACCATTCTCCAGGCCCAGGTACGTGGGAGTCAGGGATGGAGGCCTTAGGGATAGCCAGACCCATTATTAAAATAATATGTTTACATACACATTTTTAAAAGTAAAATCTACTCATGCCAGGACTTCAAGAAAATTGTGGCTTATAGCATTTAAACCAACTCATTAATTTCAATTCTACTCTTCCCTGAGAGGCCTAAAGCCTCAAAGCATTGCTAGAGTCTCAGGATCCATAAAGACCTTGAACTGCCTGTAGAAGCCCTTAGTCTGATTGCTTTCCTTGTAGACGGGAGGTAGACTGTTGTGGTAGGTGGTATCCAATCCCTAGTAAGGCTACATTCAGCCTGTTGCTACTGGGAACATGCACTCTTAGGCCCGCCAGTGGCCACTGAGATCATAAGACAGATGTGAGGCATCTCCTTCTAAAGTGTCATCTTTTGTGGAAGGTTACCATTCTAAAACATCAGTTTTTCTTTTTTTTTGAGATAGAGTCTTGCTCTGTCGCCAGGGCTGGAGTTCAGTGGCATCATCATAGCTCACTGCAGTCTTCATCTCCTGGCCTCAACTGATCCTCATGTCTCAGCCTCCTGAGTAGCTGGGATTGTAGGAGTGCATTGCCATGCTCAGCTAATTTTTTGTAGAGATGGGATGTCACTGCATTGCTCAAGCTCGTCTCAAACATCTGATCTGAAGTGATCCTCCTGCCTCATCTTCTGAAGTAGTACAGGCTCCTGCCAACAAGCCTGGCTAATTTTCCTGTTTTTTTGTAGAGACAAGGTCTTACTCTCACTCAGGTTGGTCTCGAACTCTGGGCTTTAAGTGATTCTCCTGCCTCATCCTCTCAGAGTGTTAGGATTATAGGTGTGAGCCACCACACCTAGTCGAAGCATCAATTTTATATGAAAATAAACTTGGACATATGCCTTCACTAAAATAAAATTCACATGAATTGTTCAAGATAAAACTGGAGATTCTAAAGCTGGGTTGGCACACGATAACCCAGGTGCCATGTAGCCTTTCATTTGTTTTTCTAAGTAAAGTTTTATGGGAACACAGCCACTCCCATTTATTTATTATTTGCCTAGGGCCACTTTTGTGCTATTATAGCAGATTGAGTCAATGTGATAGAGACTACATGGCCTACAAAACTGAAAACAGTCTCTATGTGGTGCTACAGAAATACTTACTAAAAAGACTTAAAGGCCTCTACTTGCTTAGTGCCCATCTTGAGATGCAGCCCCAGCCCTCTAAAGTTAGCATTTTCATTTTACCCCGTCAGTGCACTTGGGTGTATGTACTACGGAACCCCTTAGCATAGAAGCCAGAAGCAGCTGGATCCTAATCTTGGCTTTTACCTACCTGGAAAAGTTTCTTTCGTTCCCTGAACTTGGTTTTCTTATCTTTAACTGGAGGCTTCTTCCTTCCATGTACTCTGAGCTTCCACAAAGGTCTGCACAAGTCCTGCCAAGAGGGGAACCCCCAGGGGACAAGCTCGAACTTGCCCTCTCCAGTCCTCTGAGCCCCTGCACCTGGAACAGCCCTTTCCTGCAGGCTGTCACAGGGGCCTCACACTTGTGCTGAGCTCTACCCTTTTCCTGCCCAGACTCTAGCACTCCCACCCTAGCCTTGCCAGTTCAAAGGACCTGTCAGGTCATTTTGGGGACTTTTTAAGGCATAGCCTGAGCAGGAGGAATAGATTTTTTGGCAAGTGGAACAGTGTCTCCAAGCTGTGTTAACTGCTTATGTTCTGGAAGAATTCCTGAGCTCCCAAAACATCTTGTCTGCTGGGGACAGACACACTCCCTGGGCCTGCAGAGAACATGGGCTCCATGTGTCTTCTGAGCTTTCAGGTTCAAGGCTATATCCCTTTACCATTCCTAGCATGAGAACAATCCTCTGTACAGTATGTTCTTAAACAGTTTTTTTTTTTTTTTTTTGAATGAATGATTTCTGTCTGTGCCAGGATTCAGATATTTTTCCTCTTTTCTTTTCCAATTTAATCCAGAAATTGGCCTAGACTTTCTCAAGCCTTGCCAGGGTTTGCAAACAATCAGAAGGCATACGGGCTCGATTTCTCACCAACTCTCAAGAAAGTTAGGGCCACGTGGTGGTGATGGGGAAGGCAGTGGCCAAACAGGAATGCTTTCCGAGGGTCATGGGGGAAATCTCATGAACTGGCTGCTGCGCTGCAAATCAGCCAAGTGGAAGGCGTCACCCCCAGTCCCTGTTCATGTGTCTCTGGCTCTGGTTCTTGAGAAAGAGAAAAGCATCTCTGAAGCTGGACGTGGAAAGTTGGTTTCCTTAAGTTGAAGGCACATTTGAGTTTGGGCCTATGGCAGCACAGGGGTGGCAGCTTCCTGGCCTCAGGGTCTGCGGGTGCCGTAGGTCATGGGGGTGTTCCCGCCACTATTTCTGTTCCTCATGCTCGTCATGCTGGCCTTTGAGCCCAGCCCCATGTGCCACCAGAAGATACAGTCATCAGGGCCAATGACATGTGTAAGGTTGTATAGCACACGTAGAAGAAGGCTGCACACTCGGATGCCACGGGGAGCCCGGCAGGAGGGCGTGGGCTGGGCAGGCTCTAGGTGGTGGTGAGGACAGAGCCCACCCGCTGGAGCGCGCCTTCTGGACTCCACTCCTTGTGATCATGTAGGAATAAGCAGGCCCACTGCTGCCAGCTCTTTTTTTCCATGCAAAGCTGGAAATCCAATTTTTATAGAAAATCTAATTATTTTTCATTGTGGGCAACAAATTGAAATTAAGAACCCATGCTGCACAGGTGAGTCAGCACATGGCTGCAGGACAAGTCTGGAATGCAGGTGGCCGGAATGTCCTTTCTGGCCTAGAAGCGACGAGGTGACTGCCTGCCCCTCTTTGCCCTGTGATGGGAATAGTCAGTGCCACCTCCCAGGGCTGTTGTGAGCATTAACTTGACTCAAACACCAGAGAAGCACTTAGCAGAGCACCTGGCGTGTAGAGAGCATAGCAAGATACTGAGCCTTCCTGAGGGACTCCCTGAGCTCCTGGTCTGCATCGGGGACCCCTCTGGGCACGAGGGTACAGAAGGGAATAAGACACGTCCCTGCACTCAGGGACAAGTAATCAAACCCCAGCTAACACGCATGAGGATTTCACCAGAGAAGGGCACCTGCGCAGCTAGTCAGGGAAGGCCACCAGGGCCACCACATGTGGAGGGTTCTGAGAGGTGGCACAGCCGGAGCAGAGGGCCCGGGGTGTTGCTGAATCACAGTGTGTGTGGTTTGTGTTCGGCTACAGCAAAAGCAGCTGGGGTAGAGGCAGGAGATGACATTGACGTGGGGTGTCAAAAGGATAGAAACATCTCTTAGTAAGTTTGGGGTTTCTGCCTTCTGTCATTGGAAGCACCTCTCCCCACAGGTGAAATTGGCATTGGTTGGTTTTGCATGTGCTGGCCCTTTGCAAGGAGGACATCTGTGGTCTCTCTCCATTGCCTCAGTGCCCTGTGAACTTCCCTCTCCCGGATGAGGTCACTGAGGCTCGGGGAGGTCGGGCGGTGTGGCCAGGGCACAGCAGATGGATCCACACACCTCTTTAGTGCAGGCCCTCCCCTGTTGCCGTTGCTCTGGCCTTGAGAGCAAGAACTCCTGAATTTTGTCATCATCTTGGCCCTCTCCGACCTCCTCACACCTGTGATATCACCAGACCACACCCCTGGCCTCTCTTCCCAGCTGTCTATATATGCAGGGTGGACATAAAGTTTTGTGCAATTTGAATTAGTTGACCATTAGTTTACTATGTAAATTGCAGGTGAACTTTATGTCCACCTTATATTTCTTGGTTTCCCCCTGGGGTTATCTTTCATGTTTTCTTGTTCTAAGAGTCACCCTCCCCCTGACCACTAACTCTTTTAGCACATACCATGTGCCAGGAGCCGTTCTAGGTGCTGGAAATGTCAAGGTGAGCAAGTGGGGTCCTGCCTACAGGGAGTTCCTGTTCCAGGTGGGGTGGGGCAGGAAGAGCAGCTGAAAGAACAGTGATGACGACACGGGGCAAAGGGCATTCTAACGGGGGCACCATGGTCTGTTCTCATCTCTGCTTCTTCCCTGAAGTGTGTGGTATCCCCCTCCCCTGTCTCTCCCCAACTTCCCCCTCCTCTGTGAGGCCTCCTGACAGCTGATGCGGGAAGCCTTAGAGCAGCCTGTCTTTGGCCTTCCGTGGGAGCTGACAGTTGTCAGAGCTGGAGTTTGAGTCCCCATGGACAAGGAGGACTGGGCATCATTGCTGTTGGTGACAGCTTGAGGCAGCTACAGAGCTTGTCTTATTCAGGCTCCAGCAAGAAGGTGACAGCTGAGCCAGGGGAGCAGAGACTACATGTACTGGGTTCCTGGAACCCACCCCCTGACCCCTGTGGGCTGTCGCCTGGACTTACTTTCAGTCGAGCAACCCTGGGTTGTGCTCCCCTGCCTGGAGGGCCCTTGGTGGTGTATCTTGGAAGGGTTTGGGGCTCATACAAAGCTGACACACTTGTGGCACACGTATCAGGTTCAGAGAGTCTGCCTACCAGATTTTTCAAGTTCAGTACTTGGCATTGGGATTGGCGCATAGTAGGTATTCAGTAAATGTATTTGGAATGAAAAAATAAGTGAGTAGGCCTGGCATGGTGGTTCACACCTATAATCCCAACACATGGGGAGGCTGAAATGGGAGAGTTGCTTGAGGCCAGGATTTCAAGAACAGCCTGAGCAACATGGCAGGACCCTGTCTCTACCAAAAATTTAAAAAAATAGCCAGCTGTGGTGGCATGGGCCTTTAATTCAGGTACTAGGCAGGAAGATTTCTTGAGCCCAGGTATTCAAGGCTGCAGGGAGCTATGGGTGACAGCATGAGACTCTTATCTGTAAAAAAGTAAAGATAAAAAATAAAAGAGCAAATGAATTTCCACAAAATGACGAGGGCCCCACAGGCTCCCATTAAATAGTAGACTCTACCATTGATGCAAAAGAAGTCCCAGCGGCCAGATGTCCTTGCACCCTCTTCCTCATCCTGGAGTCTGTGCTTCTCCGCTGTAGATGCTGGAGGCTGGAATCTCTAGATCACAGTTTGTATTTTCAGCTGATTTGCCAAATTGCTCTGCAAAGACTCCATACTGATTCCGGTCCCACTCTGAGCTGCTCAGTCTCTCTGCACTTCAGTTTACCCCCTGGTGGGTTGGAGTAACAATGCTCACTTGCAGGGTGTAGGACACAAGAGCTGCTGTGCCTGGGGAAGTACCCAGCACAGGTCTTGGAAGGTCAGAGCCAACCAAGGTGCTGCAGCTGCTCATTCAGTCCACAACATCTGCAAAACCAGCCCAGCCGGCTTTTGTTCTTGAGAAGCTTGGTCCTTGTGGGCTCATACCTGCTTGCCTTAGCACAGTAAGAAGGACAAGGGCCTTGACAGCTAAAGGCATGGTCAGCGCCCTCTGCCTGGTTAGGGAGAAGGTCATGTCTGGCGATCAGGGATCAGGGGGATGGTCAGCTCTGGCCTCTGGGCTCTTTACCTGGGCTGCTCAGTTGATGTGTCCTAAGTGCAGAGGTGGGGAGAGTATCATTCTGTGCAGACAGTGTGTGCAGAAGAGGCACCACACCTGGGCATGTGCAAGGGGAGAAGTGGCCTAGGCAGGCATGGTGAATGGGGCAGGGGGGCAGGGAGGGCTTGGAAGTCACTAGCTGCCAGATGGGAGCTGGGGGTGCCTGCAGACCCAAGCTGGGCCTTCATCGTGAAGCTGGTGGAGAGCTTGGTGCTGAGGATGCACTACAAAGGCGTGGAAGAGCCCCGTCTGCTGGAGAGAGGGAGTTAATCTAACAGACAGAGAAGGTGATTTGAGATCATGAGGGTGCAGCAGAGGCAACAGGGCCCCAGGGGCCCTTCCAACCAGAGCAGAAACCATCAGGACCCTGTGCCTCTAGCCACTAACCCTTTTCCTTCTGCTTTTGAGTTTCCTGCATAGTGGAAGGTGGGGTTTCAGGCTCTCCATCTTCTCACCTGCCAGGGTCTGGCAAGAGAACAAAGCTACCTAAACAGATTCAGGTGGTTCAGGGGGACAAGTGCCAGATGCTGCACAGAGAGGTAAAGATGGCTCCCTTAGTCTGAGGAGGTGCTGTGGCATCTGCATCCTGGGTGTGAGAAGGACCCTCATGGTGTTCCATGAGCTTGTGAGGCTGTAGGCAGGGGCACCACACCGAGATGTTGTAATTATGCCTGCCCATGTTGGCAGGGGGGTGCAGTGCAGAGTGATAGCCCAAGACTTCTGTTGTGATACCCGCTGTGTCTTCTGGGTCCATGCCTCCTCAGCCAGGGTCTCCCCCTTCCTCATCATGTGGGGATGCCTAGGGCCCTGATGATGATTGAGGGGGGCATGGTCAGCTCTGGGCTCTGGGCTCTTTACCTGGCTGCTCATCTGTGCTGGACCCCCACCCAGTCCATGTCCTGTGCTTTCACTACGGACTCTCCCTGTCCGCTGCCAGCTAGTCCCACCCAACTAGCATAGGAGGGAGCTGCTGGAGCCCACCCTTAGGGCGCCACCTCAGGCCCATTCATTGGCATAACACTCCTCCCATTCCTATCCTAACCACCTGCTTAGGGATCATTTTGGGGGGTGGACTCTGCTCTTAGAGTGTGGCCTTGTCTCAATGGGGAGCAGGGCCCAGAGACCTCAGGGACTATCTGTGTCTGACACTAACTGTAAGCGGCAGCGGCGTGGATGGGGCTTGTCACCTCAGGTCTGACCGGCCTCTCCTCCGCCGCTCCCAGCTCCTACAGCAGATCCCCCTTGCCCTGGCTTGTCCCCCTTCTCCTCGTCCATGGCCCCCTCCTGTCCAAGATGGCATTTTCCCTTTTTCTTTCCTTTGATCAAAATGGTTACAGGGCAGCAGAAGAATATGACTTACAGGGGGGCGTAAAAATGTAATGTTATCAGATTACATGGTGGTACCCAGATGGCTCCAGGTGACCAGGCTAGAGTCACAGGGCAGGGGCCCCACAGGCCCTGAGACTGACGGGGTGAGGGTGATACCAGGGCTGGAGGTGGCACAAGGTCTGGCTAACTTCCCTGCAATGAAACTCCATGCCAAGGACCTGGGAAAGCCCCCAGGGACCTGGGGGACCTGGGAAAGGAACAAGCTCAGCAGAACATCCTGGAGGTGCTGTCGCCACCCCCAGCAGGAATCAGAAGCCTCTCCCATGGCAGCTGAGGGGCCCCTGAGGGACAGTGAACCCTGCCCTGCGGCCTCAGCTGTCTGTCCTTCTGCACCCCTTGGCCACCGCAGTGATGACCTCTCCTGTTGGCAGCATTGTCCCTGTCAGGGGCTATGAAGACCCCGGCCCCTGTTCTGGCTTCCTCTGAGAGCACTGTGACTTAGCTGGCGCCAGAAGAGGAAACTCAGTGGGTAGCAGCAGAGCTGGCAGGAAAAGAAGTCACAGGGATCAGTGGCAAGCAATTAGCCAAGTTTTATTTTATAGAACAAGCATAAATTTATAAGCAGATAGACGTTTATAAGCAAATAGAGCACCTCTAAGAACGGTGTGGGGCTCCTCCTGGGGAGTGAGACGGACCCCTCACAGACTTTCCCCTTGCATTTGTTCCCAGTTGGTAGCTTTGCTGCACCTACGTTAATGTTTATGCGTCTCTTAACTCATGTTTATGTATCTTGGGAAGTGCTGACTTCTGGAAAGTCTCACTTTTCTCGTGTATTTGCTGATTGCTTCACCTAGGGTCTTGGTTAAGCTGACTCTATCGTACTCTTAACTAACTTCTCCTTTGGAAAGTCTACAAAATATTACTAGGGCGTTGATTAATCATGGGATGCTGGCTAACTTTCTCTTTAAAAAGTTTCTACTGATCAAACCCTCTGTTGGGGTCTGAGGAGTTGAGCTTTACCTGAATGTTAAAACTTTCTAACCACAGTCGTGGCTAGTCCTGCTTTTGTAGTAGCCCAGCATAGTCCATCTCCTTCCTCCCATGTCTAGGCTGAGGAACCGTTTCCTGCCTCAGCCATTGCCCACTCTCCTTTCCCTTCTTACCCTGTTCCCTACCTGTCCCTAACAAGCTGTCCTGATGCATCGTTGGTTGGTGAGCTGGAAGGTCAGGCGCCGTGTGGTGGCGTGGCTGTCCACTTCCCCATGGTGCGCTGGCAAGGACTACACCAGGACTGGGCCACGGGGGTGGCCAGGAGAGCTCAGGGTGGGTGAACGGTAAAGCCCAGACAGGCCATCTGTGTTTGGATCCTGGAGAAATAGCGCATGGCATTTGGCCCTCCTGGAATTTGAAGACAACTCTATTGAGCTTATATTACCAAGACACACTGGGGATTTTGCGGGATGCTTTGAACACATGGCTGTAGTCAGTCCTAGCAATAGCTCTGAGAGGCAAGGACTATTATTAGCTCCGTTTTACAAGTGAGGAAACTGAGGCTCAAACAGGTTAAGTAACTGGCCCCAAGTTACCAGGCAGGGTTGTGGCACAGCCCAGGCTGGAACCCATGCAATTTAACCTCCTCAAATTCTGGGGATGGGGAAGGGCAGCTTCTTGCATTTATTGGCACCGATGTGGCAAAATTTTTAAGGCAACCTTGTTTTTTCAACTTGCTGTGCTGGTGGTGAGCGGGGAATGTGTGTGGAGCCTCCCCTGGATTCTGGGCATTGAGTAACTTGCCTGGGGGGTGGAGGAGGCCCATCCCCACCCTGGGGCATCTGCAGAACTAACCCCAGGGCCTGCATAGATGTCATCTGAGGAGTGGGTCATGTGTTCTTTGCAGACGCAGTCTTATCCCTGGTGTTGTAGGAGCGGCTCTGACAGCCTCTTTTTGGTGTGTGGCGTGACCTGAGTAATTCTGATGCCACCTGTTTGTATCTCCTGATGGTTTGGTGTTTTGAGCGGTGGCGAGGGTTGCCTCTGAAGCCTTTGCTGAGAAATAAGAGAGTGAGGAAGGTCTGCAGAGGGACGTTTATTGTCGTGGTAAGAGCAGGCTTTTGCGGCCAGGTAGGCGCCTTGAGAGACCCACAGTGAAAATCTTCCTCCCTGGAGGCTGGCAGTCCTCTCTCCTCTGGCTTTGGCTGCACCCTTTTCCCTGCCTTCACCCTGGTGGCCCAAGCCTGGCCTCCTGAAGGGCCCTGGAGAGAGTAGCTGTCTCCCACTTACCTCAGGGGTTCCCAGAAAAGCTGCCAGGCAGGCTGTGCCCTCCCCCAGCAGGGGCTCACCAGACTCCTGAGGCCTGATTGCTTTCCCATGGGGTTCCGCCCCGTGGCCTGTAACTGCCCATGGGTCAGCCCAGTGGAGTGGGGACTTTCCTGAAGGCTGGGGGAGGTTGGGGTAGGGAGCCCCATCTCCTAGACCAGGTCCTACTTCCTGTGCCCATCTCCCCCTTGGCAGAGGAGAAAGTCACCTCTGCCTGCAGCCTCAGGCCACCTCTCAGGGCTCACAGAGAGTCCCCCTGGAACTCTGTCACTACCATGGCTAACTTTCACATTGTCATGTGGACTTTCACATGTCATGTGCCACCACCTTTCTTATTGTGTATTCCAGAGCAGAAACTTGGCTGCATCTTTGCATAAGCAAAAGGCGCATTACAATATATTTCCCCAAACGAGAGAGCCCCTGGCCTCTCTCCACACAGAGAATGGCTACAGCTTTGAACATTCCCCCCCAAGGTTTAAAGATTCCAGGATCAATTTCTCAGACAGGGCTCAAGGACATTGTCCCTGGGCTTTTCCTCCCACTCTGGTCTGGAAAGGACAGCAGCTCCTCCCCAAAACACTGACCTGGGGGAGGTTGATGGGGGTGGTTGCTGCCTGGGGCTGGGGAGAGGAGGCACTTAGCTGGGGGCCTTCCTGTCATCACACTGGCCTGTGCTGGGTCACACATTTCACCCATTTACTCTTGTTCCTTGTTCCCCAAAGCTATTTGCTCATTCAGTGAAAATCCCTCAGTGAGTCCCTCCTGTGGGCTGGAGGCTGCTGGGAACAACTGTGCTAGGGAGCAGTGGCCAGTGCAAAGGCCCTGAGTGGGGACAGGGAGCCAGTGAGAAGGGCCAGCCCCTCCCAGCCCACCCTGGGGTGGGGAAAGCTTAAGCAAGGGAGTCACTGCCTCCCTCCTTTGACACCTATGACTCTTTTTTTTTAAATATGTTCTTTAGATATATAAAGAATTCAGAGGTTAGAGAGGGAGAATGGGAATTCCAGGCATGAGCCAACACACAGGCAGCAGGAGAGGACAGCCAGGCTTTGGAGAAGGTGGGCTGAGCTGTCGGGAGTGAGGATTCCATGCAGGAAAGTAGCAGGAGTGGAGCCTGGAGAAGCAGCAGGGGTAGCAAGGAGAGGGCCTTGAGCCCTAGGCTGAGGGGCGCCTGCTTCTGAAGGCACTGGGGAGCCATTGAGGGTTTTAGACAGAGGAAGGAGGAAGTCAGAGCTGTTCTGCATGGAGAGCACAGTGAAAGATGGTGAGCACATTGTGGGGCAGAACAAAGTGGGGCAGCCACTGGGGAGCACCTGCCACTTGTGTTCCTGTCTGGCAAGTGAGGTGGATGGGGCCAGTGAGGAGGGCTGGGAGGGAGGCGTTTCGAGGCTGCAGTCTGTCTTCTCCTGCTCTTTTGCCACGTCTTTCAGTTCTCTGCTTAGCAGAAATGTTGAGCTGCGTCCCTATCGAGGAAGTGCATGTTTCATTGGGAATTGTACTAATTACTCCCAGGGGTCCCCAAGCCCAGGTGGTCCCTGCAGGCTTCTGGCCAAGGCTGGCACAGCTGACTGTGGATTCTCACCTGTGGCTCAGCAGCATCCTGTGGGGAGCAGAAGCAGCAGACTCAGGAGACAGTGACGATTTCACAGCCCCTCAAAAAGCAGGTGGCGCCCTGGGTGGGGAAGGGGACACAACAGGGCTCACTCTTTAGGCCAGCTGAGGGCAGGGCATGTTGGGGAACTCCAATATCTCACATGCCTCACAAACCCTGCATTCCTATAATTTCTATTCCCAAAATATCAAAATACAGGGATTGGGAAGCCAGAGGGCATGGGGGGATGGGGTTTATGGTTTGGACTTTATCATACTCAGGGGCAAGAAGACTGGCCAGCGGTCTCTAGCCACGGCACCCTGTGAGGGTCCTGCCCACTGTGAGGGGACGGCTGAGGCCTGGCCTGGGGGAAGTGGGGGAAAGGTGAGGTCTCCTGAGTAGGATTCCAGGCCTGGTTGGTGACCATTGAGAGGTGCTGGTGTTCTACAGCAAGGCTGGGGCACAGCCCAGCTCAGCCTTGTTTCGCAGAGAGGAGATGTCCCTGGAAAGCTGTGTGAGCTGCCCTGGCGGGAATGCACACTACAGTTGAAGGCTGCCCTGGTGGCAGGAGAGAAGCCATCATGAGTGGGCGCTGGCTGCTGGCTAGAAGAGGCCTGGCCTCCTCCACCTTGACTGTCTGTAGGAAGCACTCCCAAACATGCTCTCTACTTTCCTGTGCAGCCCAGGGGGACCCAGGCGGTCTCTGAATCACCTGAGGCTTCCAGAGGCCAAGGTTGAGGGCTCCTAGCCTAGTAGGCAGGGGCTGGCTGTGGGGGGCAGCTGCAGGGTGGAGCTTCCCCAGCACAAGGCTCAGCAGCTTGGTGCATCATATCCTGTCCCAAATTAGGAAGTAAGGTCAGATCGACCCAATGTCCAAGAGATGTAAGACCCCCTGCTCAGGATGCGTGCAGCTGCCCTTGGCCCCAGGGGTGGACCCAGGAGAGTGGGAGAAGGGCCAGGAGTGGCCAGAACCAGGAGGGGACCAGCCCTATGTCTTCCCCCTCCTCCCTGGGCACAGCAGGCTAGTCCCTCCCAGAGCCTCAGGTGCCCACCGCTCTGTCCAGGTTCATGACCTCACCCTCGGCTGAGTTTCCTGCCCCTCAGAGGGACTGTGACCCCAACTCAGAAATCTACGGTCACAACACTTGCCTTCCTAGAGGCCCTGAGAAGCGCGGTCCATGCACGGGCTTCAGAGTGGCTTCGTGCCAGGGATGCTCTGAGAAGTGATCCCCAGATGATGCTCTCTCCCCTGGCTCCAGGCAGAGCACAGACGGGCAGCCTGCACTTATCTGCGAAGGGATAGAAGCCAGGCAAGCCTCTCTGTCCCAGGGAACCTGTGATTAGCCCCCCACCCCCAACTCCATTATCACTCCACCCCTCTGTCCCTCCTCTCCACCTATCTCCAAACCTGAACCCCATAACTCTACATTCTGTCTCTTCAATCTACTTCCCACTAGGGAGCCAGAGTTATCTTTGTAAATGCAGTGGCATTATCCTTCCCTCTGTGTCCACCCATGGCTCTTGGAGTAGGTTAGGGGGTCCCCCTGACATGCATGGTCCCCCCACCTCCTCTTGTGGACTCCCCCACCCCATCCCCTCTGTTCTTGGCCCTACTGCCTCTGACCCGAGGATCTTTGCATGTGCTGCTTCCTCTGCTGAGACCACCATCCCCACCCTGCTGAGTGAAGTCCTCATTTCTCAGCTCTCACAAGGAGCCACATCCTTGGGGGTCCCAGGTCACCTGGGCAGCATCCCCATTAGTGTGCCCTCTACTTCCCTGCCTTTCTTTCCAGGCCTCATCCTTGGCCAGTGATTGTGGAGCTGGTCATGTTGCTCTGGTGTCCCTCTTCACCTCCTTATGGGAGACCAGCTCTGCGCTGAGCACTAACGCTGGTCCGTGGTGCTCAGGCCCCTGGAGAGGGAGAGGCCAGGCCAGTTGGCCCGGGGTGTGGTGGGCTCCTCAAGCAGCTGGAGAGGCTTGGTTTGAAGTCTCATTAAGGACCTCTGAGGGCCTATCGCTGGGCTGGAGAGGTCTGGGAGCAGGGCGGGGTCAATGTTTACACACTGAGGCTCAAACGTGGGGAAAATGCAAGTTTCTTTAGTTCTTATATCTGAGGCTGCCTTTACCCCAGGCCTCTGATTCCAGATAGAAGGAAAACTGTAACCAGTCTCTTCCCATTTAAAATCCATTATCTTAGTGTGCTTGGGCTGGTGTCACAAGTATCACAGACTGGGCAGCCTAAACAGCGGTCATCCATGTCTCCTGTTTCTGGAGACTGGAGTGCCAGCAGATTCAGGTCCCCAGTGAGAATCCCCTTCCCACTCAGCAGACAGCCACCTTCTCACTGTGTTCTCGTGAGGCAGAGAGAGGAAGCCAGCTCTCTGATGTCTCCTCAAGACCCCCACCCTGTCATAGGGGCCTCACCCACATGGACTCATCTAACCCTAAGTACCTCTCAAAGGCCCCATCTCCAGGCTGAGGACCAGCAGGGGTCATTAGGAGTTTGTACCCTCTGTAGTGACTGTGCAAACAGGCCTGCCCTCTTCCATGCAGGACAGCCCCCAGCTACTCTGCCCACATGTCCCTGAGGTCCTGGAGCCCTGTCACCTGCTGTACATAGCTAGGAGCTGGGCACCCTCTCAGGTTTATTTCTACTGCACCCTGCTTGTTCCCCCTGGTCTCTCTGAAGCCACCTCTGCTGGGATGAACCTGTCCCCTCCCAGGTCTAAGGCAGCAGCTGGGGGCTCAATCAAGCTCCCTCTGCTTTTCCTTTCCTCTCAATATCGGGCTGTTCTGTGCACTCCCTGCGCCTCCCCCCATTAGAGGCATGATCTTGGGAGTGCAGAGGGATGGAGAGAAGTTTGGCCTTCACCCCACCTGTCTCTTCTCCTCTGCCCTGCCCGTTGTCCCCACCCCCCCAACCATGGTCACATTTGGACATTGCGATTCAGTGGAACTCCTGGCCAGGCTTTGCTCATGATAGACAAAATGACACTTTGGAGAGTGAAAAAAACTCTTTCTCTCATAAAGAAAAAAACTGGCTTTTAAGGCTGTTATCTCAGCATGGACTGAAAAACCTAGTCTGGTCCTCAAAGCTGGGCAAGGACATCTGTAGCCAGGGCCTCGTGGGGAGCGGCCGGCATGGTGGCAGTGTAGCTGCACAGGTGCCCTGCCTCAGTGTCTACACCAACACACAGTGTCTACACCCTTCACACACAGGTGGAAATTTCATCCTCACAGCAGCTTCGGGAGCTGGGGCCTATCATTCTTAGTTTACAGGTGTTGGCAAAGCCTCCCAGGGAACCAAGTGCCCCCCCAGAAGCTCCACTTTTGTCAGCACAGGTCTTGTAGGACAGCCCTGGGCACCCAGTGTCTGCCCTCCCCTGGGTAGTGCCAAGCCCGTAGCAGGAACCATGGTGACCACACACGCTCCTGTGCATGTAATTGGTTGCCCCTACCTATGGGAAGCTGGGAGGGGGTGGGAACCAAATTTTGCTCAGAGGTAGATTTGCTTGGCAGTTCTTGGGGCTGAATGGTGGCTCCAGCTGGGGCTCCCATGTCTGCAAGGTCTGCCCTCCAATTGGTGCCTTTATGCACAGCAGCGGTGACAGCAGGCCCCAGGCTCCTCGTCTGGTCTGCCCCGCATGCCTGTCCATCTTATCCATCATGATTTGATTTCTCTTGTTACCTGTCAGGTTTCTTGAGGTATCATCCTACAGTTTATAAGTACCAATTACTGTTGCTCAGATGGAGACTCTAAAAATTGGAGTGCAGAGAGCCCAGGAACTGGCCTGACATGACTGTGGCCGAGCCTGCCGGCCCTGGACGCAGCCTGTGCACAGGGAGGGTGCAAGGCCTGTGGCGCCTCTGTGCTCGGCCGGCTGTGGCAGGTGCAGAGGGCTTAGCCTCTCAGCCTGCATTCCCTGAGCACTTGCTGTGTGCTGCTGTGCCCTGGGGCCTAGGCCTATGGGCAGGAAAGTGCAGGTAAGGGTGCAACCCCAGACCGAGGGACATGGAGGACTGGAGCAGCTGTAGTGTTTGCTGAGGAGCAGATCAGACTGGGAGGCTCTTATCCTTAAGGAAGTGACAGCTAGGTTGGCCTTAAGGAGGAGCAAGGTTTGATCACTTGGTGAAGGAGAGGACATGAGGAGCTATTCCATGGGATCCCAGGTGTGTGGTGGGCAGCTGGCTGGTGTCACTGGGCAGGAGGCCTCTAAAAGCCCCAGTCCTGGTTAATCCGACCTGTGTTCTGGAAGGTCACACTGGCTGTGCTATGTGGAAGGGGCTGACTGGTGATCCCCTTTTTCGGGCCACAGACCCACCCCTTTGACAACTGGTGAAGCCCAGGGCACCTGCTCAGAATGTTTATAAATGCAAAAAATAAAACACATGTAAGAATTAAATAGTGATAAAATGCAGAGAAAGGCAATTATCTGAGACAGAACGGGGAAGCGCTTTTGTGATGTTCTCCTATTTGCTCTGTATTATAACATTAAAAATTACACCTGGTGGTGGGTCTAACGGGGCCCCATTTCCAAGTAGCAGTGCACGTGGGGTAAACTCTGCCACCTCCAGCAGCAGGTGTGTTGTGCTTCTTCAGGGCCTTTGCCCATGTTCATCCTTGAAGGAAAGGCCACTTGTAGTCAGCAGGTGCAGAACATATGGGGGCAGTTTTCCTGACCATGTCCAGGTTCCTGGTGAGGAATCCCTGGGCTGGGGGCAGGGTTGCTCAGGAGGGGCCGCTGGAGCCCATGCAGGTGGTGGCAGCTCACCGGATGTGGGGGAGGAGGGAAATGGACCGAGAAGTGGCTTGGTGTTGATGGCAACGCTGGGTGTAAAGCGTGGGAAGAGGAAGGAGTGGGGTTGGGGTCCTGGGGCTCTGGCCTGGGTGCCCACTGGGTGGAGGTCCCACTGGCAAAGCCCGAGCTGGTCCTTGGGCCCGTGGTTCCTGCTGACGCCTCCCTGATTATTTTGCAGGTCAATGAAATCTATCATGACGAGTCCCTGGGTGCCCACATCAACGTCGTCCTGGTGCGGATTATCCTGCTGAGCTACGGGAAGGTCAGTGAGGACCATGGGCCGGGCTAGGCCTGCCGGACACACCAGAGCCTCCACCCATGGGGATGAATGGGACCTCCTTGGAGGATGTTTGTGTTTGCCAAGGCCACACTGCCTCTCTGCACTGCCCTAGACCCCATCTTCCTTTCATCTTTACCCCTTGTTGTAAAATGTAGGTTCTAGGCCAACAGGTCAGGAAACAGCTGCCACTGGGGAGAAAACTTGTTACTCACAGACCCAAGGAGGAGGCATACCTGCAGCTGCTGCACCACAGGAGGCCCCCTGGGGAGCTCCAGGGTTAGATGGGGAACACGGGGAGGAGCCTTCCCGTGGTTTCTGCAGGAAGGACTAGGGCAGGAAGGGTAAACTGGCTTAAGACTGGCCAGTTTGAATAATTTCAGTGGGCTGTGGGGCCTGGGGCTGTCCTGAATTGTCTATTACACAGATCTCGGGTGATTAGGGCAGGTGTATAGTGACCCAGAGTCTAGACTCCAATAAAGGAGGTGGTTGAGGATGCAGGCTCTGGATTGACTCATTTGTATTGGGGGGAGTGTACTTGTGGACAAGTTGCTTTTTATCTCTAGGAATTGGCTGGTGCTAGCAGGAGCAGTCCCTCCAGGATCAGCAAGTCTCCAGGTGTCACAAGATCAGGAATTTATGGTTAATACACATCTCCCCTCAACTTCTTCCTGAATCTTAAATCCTTGCCCTTCTCTCCTCTGGCCTCAGAGCCTCTGCCCCAGCTGGGCCCTTCCCCCTTCCTGCCTCCTCCTACTGTCAGACTTGGAGTCCTCTTTCCTAGCAACGTGTGTGGGCTTATTCATGGGTCCCTGGGTAGAAAGCCTCTGGGGACAATGGCCTGGGATGGAAAAGGGGATGCTTTGCAGAGAGAGATGGTGAGGAAGGAGGAACCCCATGGTTCAGCCAGCGTGGACTGTGCAAGTGCCAGGCATGTTGGAAGCGCTTACATGGATTAATTTACCTAATCCAAAGGTAGATGGGGAGGTGTGTTCTATGACAGCGCCCATTTCAAAGGAAGAACATCGAGGCTCAATGTGATTCAGTGACATGCTTGGGTCGGGGGCCAGTGCGAGGCAGGCTTTTCACTCAGGCATATGAATTCTAGTGTCCATGGCCTGACTACACTCATTCTGTAGAAAATCAAATTGTAATAAGATCAAAACATCAGATGTGATAATTACATAAAAGGTTAAACTCTTCTGTTCAAAGTAAGAGAACCTTGGTCTCAAAAAACAAAATCAAATCACACAGCTTAGGAGGCGGGCAATGTAAAAATGACAGTGGAGGCTCGTGGGGCAGAATGAATCCCAGTAAAATCCTTACCCCTGCCAACCCTGTGGCTCTGAAGTGAGGCAGCCACAGGGTGGGTACCAGTTGTGGACCTTTATGCATACATAAAATATTCTAAAGCAAAGCATTAATTGGCAAAAATCTAACCATGGGAGTCTCTTTAATACCCTTTTCAAAGCCTTTAACAGATTAGATATTAAAAGGTATAGAAGTTTAGAACAATACAAATAAAGTTAAATTAGTAGTTATGTTTTCCTGGCCCTTGTACAAAAAAGCCAAAGAAAGATGCCCTACTACAAAAAAACAAAGAAAGATGTAACTTCTTTTTGAGCAATCATAGAGCACTTAAAATAACAAAAATATTTTGGGTGATAAAGAAAATTTCAGTGAATTTTATACAACAAAAACTAGGCTATATTATCTGATTAAATGCCCTAAAACTGGGGGTGGACGTGGGGGTAGAATATATAAACCCAGAACAGTGAAACAATGGAATAAAAAAACCTTATAATAAAAGAGAATATTAAAACTGCAATTACAGACTAAAATTAGCAAAAACAAGAATATTACGTATCAAATCTTATGGGATAAGGCTAAAGCTGTATCAGAGGCAAAATTCACAAATGTTTTCCAGAATTACTTGTGACAGAATGAAAGCAAGTGAACCCTGCATCCAGCGCCGCGTGTTAGCACAAATTTCAGTAGCGACAAAACCAAAACCAAAACCCGACGGAAAGAAAAAAAAAAAGAAAGAAAGAAAGAAATAATTTAGAAAAAGCAGAAATCAAGAGGAGAGCTTTGGGAAGAGCAAACCTCTGGCATATTTAATCTAGAAAAAAAGGCAAAAGGCAGCCCGGCACCTGTGGCTCAAGCAGCTAAGGCGCCAGCCACATACACCTGAGCTGGGGGGGTTCAAATCCAGCCCGGGCCTGCCAAACAACAATGACGGCTGCAACCAAAAAATAGCTGGGTGTTGTGGCGGGCGCCTGTAGTTCCAGCTACTTGGGAGGCTGAGGCAGGAGAATCGCTTGAGCCCAGGCGTTAGAGGTTGCTGTGAGGTATAAAGCCACGGCACTCTACCCAGGGTGACAGCTTGAGGCTCTGTCTAAAAAAAAAAAAAAAAAAGGCAAGAGGCTTAAACTAAACTAAAACACCAAGATGCTTCCCCTGGCAGAAGAGAAAGAACTCAGTGCCATCCTAGGAGTGAGTGGGAGACTTGGCAGTGGGCCAGCTGGGATGCCCCGTGGTGACGGGTAGAGGAGGGAAGGTTCAGGGCCCCCTCCGGGGGTCGACAGAGCTAGAAAGCTGTCAGAGCCTCACTGAGGCTTCCTCCCCACGTTGTGGTGGTGGCCTGTGGACTCCACAGCTAGGAGCTAGGTGGGAGCCCTAACTCAGCAACCCGGTTCCAGCACTCCATGCACAGGCAGGGGGTCTTTGGACTGTCCCATGTGGCTCTCTCTTTGCTCCAGTGAGGTAGCCTGTCAGCATGTCCCCTCTCCTCTGTTCTCTCTGGTCCTCCCTCCCTAGGCCAAGTCCTTCTATTCCTGGCCAGGACCCTCTGGTGTCTTAGGAAGCTCAGGCCTTTGGCATAAGAGATGGACACAGTCATGTTCCCTTTTGGAAGTTTCCAAAAACGGGAAACTTCTGATCCTGGAGGTAGAAAGGGGAGAAAAGACCATCACAAGGATTGATCTGGGTGCCAGATGGCACGTTGCTGTGCTCCTCAGTTGCTCCCATGTTGGTTAAGAAGAAAAATTCAGAAATCATCTACAGTTAGTTGCTTACCAGGGCTGGCAAAACTTTGGATCTTATTTGGTGTAAAAGGTGTCTGTCTCCTTCCTAGTCTTAATCAATACTTCATCAATAAGTATCAATAAGTATAAAAGGTGTCTGTCTCCTTCCTAGTCTTCATCAATACTTAATGGAACGAAGCCTCCTTTATTAGCTGCTCCTTGGCAGGCTGTAGGCTAGAGTGTCCCTATCCTAAGGCACTTCTTTACCTTTTTATTTTTTCCTTAACTGCCGCAGGTAGGTAGAAGGACTATGTGACCACAGTCAGAATATTTGCAGAAGAGAGTCAAACTTGAAGGTGAGAATTTGAGGACATCTCTGTCAAGGACCTTGAGATTCTGGGGAAATTGAGGAGTTCCTGGGGGAAAATGTGAATATTTTCTTGCTAACTCCAAAATACGTGGAACACGGTATAAGTCCCCAAATTATGGAGGGAAGTCAAGTTCTTCACCTTTTCCAAAGTTATTCTAAAATTACCTCTAAATGGAGAGTCAGGTAATCTACTTTTGCCAGTGCATTCTTATTCATTTGCAAGGAATTATTAAGCAAATATAATACAGTACCCTATAAACTCATATATTCTGAAATCTACTCAATTCATTTTTTGCAGTCAATGTGACCTTTAAGCCCCAAACTGCCAAAGGTTACACATCCAAGACAAAGTACAGAACGTCTCACTTCTAAAAATAGAGGTAAAATTCCCAAGGCAGCAAGAGTTTAATTGAATAATGCATAAAGAGAAACTTCCACCATGATCAAATAGAGCTTATCCTAGGAATGTGGAGATTGTTTAATATCAGGAAATCTATTCATAGAATTCATCACATCAGTTTCCAAATGACAAAACTCATCATCTAACAAATACTTTTTGAAGGGCTTCTATGTGGGAAGTGCTGTGCTGGGTATACGCACTGACATGGTCGCTGTCCTCAGGGGACCACTTCCAGAAGGGAGAGGCAGACAGGAGGTAGTTGTAACAGAGAGGCTCAGGGGTGTGAGGGAGTTGGTGCGGGGCAGGGCAGCCCTACTCACAAGGCCAGGGAAAGTGGCTGGAGGAAGTGGCATTTCAGTGAGAAGGTGGGTTCCAGGGAAGAGGAAAGCACCAGCCTAGGGATACCCTAGGGGAGAGGGAGAGAGAGGGCAGCCGTGGCTGCAGGGAAGAACTCAGGAGTGAGAACTGCACACCTGATGTCAGAGAAGCCAGAAGGAGCAGACCCCAAGGAGCAGATCTCCTTTGCAAGGAGTTTCGCTTGCCAAGAGGGCAGTTTTAACAAAGAGAGACATGATCTGATGTGCACTTCTAAGACAATCCCTGGCCTCTTGTGCAGAACTGTCAGGTGGGAGCGGTGGGTTAGGAGGATGTCAACACCACCCAGGGGAGGCTGATGGAGGCTAGACTGGAGCCATGACTCTGGGGATGGAGAAAGGACAGAGGAGGGCAAATCGAGACAACCCGAGTGAAGGCAAAGGAGCTCTCAGGTAGAGGGTGATGCCCTGAGATAGGGAATGTGGGAGGAGAAGCTGGGGGAGGGAGAAGCTGGGGTGGCAAGAATCTGATGAGTTTAGTTGAGACATTCTGAGCTCTAGGTGCCTGGTGCCATCCCAGCTACGGTGGCCAGGAAGAAGTAGACATGGGCCTGGAGCCCTGCAGGGACCTCTGGAACCTGGAGACAGATGGGAGGTGAGAATTTTACACACCAGGAGCCTGCTGGGTGCAGGGCAACTGAGTCCCCGGAGCTCCCCTTTGCAGAAGGCATGGGCAGGGCAAGGGGGTGACTGGCTCACAGGGTATCTCCTAGTTTTAAAAAATCTGGGAAAACTGGAAACAGATGGTAACATGACAGCTGAAATTTTATTTAAAAGCAGAAAAAGAAACACATTCCAAAGTGTTCTGCACAGTTAATTCTTAGGATGTGAATAGATGTTTACATGGGGAAACAGAGGGGTTTCTTGATAAGGTAAGTTTGGGAGATGCAAAGGAAAACAGGCATTCCTGCTGACAAAATTCTCCAGAGACTTTATTATGAACAATGTGCATGGGGAATCTCCAAGAGATAGATAACATACGTAGTCTCTCAAACTGGTTTCTCTCTTTTTTTTTTTTTTTGAGTCAGAGTCTCACTTTGTCACCCTTGGTAGAGTGCAGCGACATCACAGCTTATAGCAACTTCAAACTCTTGGGCTCAAGCGATCCTCTTGCCTCAGCCTCCCAAGTAGCTAGGGCTATAGGCCCCCACCACAACGCCTGGCTATTTTTAGAGACAAGGTCTCACTCTGGCTCTGGCTGGTCTTGAACCTAGGAGCTCAGTCAATCCAACCGCCTTGGCCTCTCAAGTGCTGGGATCACAGGCATGAGCCACTGCTCCTTCCCCTCAAATCTGTTTCTTAATGGAACCCCTTCCACTCATAATTAACATTGTACAGAACTTGCCTTGGGACATGCTGCCCTAGAGGCAGCCACAGTCAAATCAGAAACAAAAGGAAACACACATAAACTTGTTACTGGGATTCTTGAAATTCTAGACAGTGTTAATGTGACAGATTATAATTGTTTTCTATTAATTATGTATCTGGAAAACTCAAAAGAATCCATTGTAAAACTACCTGTAGCATTACTAAAGGAATTTAGTGACATGACCAAATATAAGATAATTATACAAAGAAATCAATAATTTCTGTGTAAACCAACAATGCCTTGGGAGTATAA
This sequence comes from Loris lydekkerianus, assembly GCA_963574355.1. NCBI lineage: Eukaryota > Metazoa > Chordata > Mammalia > Primates > Lorisidae > Loris > Loris lydekkerianus. Next base: position 109,254 of record CAUYPK010162299.1, on the reverse strand, counting down.
TAATAGGGAGGGAAAAGTACCCTTTATGATAGTACCTGAAAATACAAAATATCTGGAATAGTCCTAACAAGACAGACACAGAACTTAGAGGAAGAAAATTGCCTCTGGTTAACAATATGAAGACAGTGAAAATAAATGGAGAGATTGGATATAATAGAGATGTTGATTTTTTCCAGATTAATATCTGGAAATGTGGTGAAATGATTTTAAGATCCATCTAGATGGATGGCTGGAAAAGCTCTGAAAGCCAAGTAATAAAGAGACTAACTGAGAACATCTTGTAAAGGGAAAGTAATTAAAATAATGCTGTATTTGCATAAGCATTAACAGACCAGTTGAATAAAATAGACTCCCGAAAATATCCCTCTAATAGGCAACCTAATATATGATAAATACAAATAGAACAATTGTGTTAAATAAAGACATGAAGTATCTAACCTAATAAGTGGTAAATTACATTATTGTATGATTAAATATAAGCCTATAGAATATTCATTTATTTAAACCACACAAATCAAGAAGAAAATATTGGTTGTCAAGGGCTGAGCATAAATCCAATAGATGGAATTGTAAAGGGAAAGGCAGATATATTTGAATACTTAAAATATAAAATTGCTGTCCAAAAAACACAGAAGCCAAATAAACAGGAAAACCATTTGCAGTATGACAAAGATATCCTAATATATGTAGACCTCCTATAAATCATAGGAAAAACTAAGTTGGCAATAGAAGGAAACAGTTAACAGAAGAAAATATACAAGTGGCTAAAAAAAAAAAAATCTAGAACCATCTAACTTTACTATGAATTAAAGAAATATAATATACCTTTTGTAAAACACCAACACTATTAAGATTAAGAAGAGGGATTCTTTTTGCTGGTTTGGGTGAATGAAGCAGGCACACTCTTCTGGTATCAATATAAATGTGTACACATTTCTCCAAGGGAATGTAACAATATTTATCATTGCCCTTTAAAAGGCTCTTGATGTTTGCTCTGACTTGATCCCAAAATAGTTATCACAGCTGTGGACCAAATTCTAGGAATAAGTCAACTGTCCTGGCCTTATTTCTAAATGCAAACAATAGGAAACAGCCCTGATTATCCAATAATAGGGCTCTAGTTAAATCTGCGGTTCCCAAGCCCCTGGACTGTGCACCGGTATGGGTCTGTGGCCTGTTAGGAACTTGTTGCACAGCAGAAGGTGAACCAGCAAAGTTTCACGTGTGTTTGTAGCCACTCCCCATCACCTGCATAACTGCCTGAGCTCTGCCACCTGTCAGATCAGCAGTGCCATTAGATTCTCCTAAGAGCGTGAACCCTACTGTAAATTGTACGTGCGAGGAATCCAGGTTGCACGCTTCTTATGAGAATGAAGATCTGAGGTGGATGTTAGTATTGGGACCATCTAGTTGCAGGAAAATAAGCCCAGGGTTCCCACTGATTCTGTGTTATGGTGAACTGTATAATTATTTCATTATATATTACAATGTGATAATAATAGAAATAAAGTGCACAATAAGTGTAATGTGCTTGACTTATCCCCAAACCATCCCCCCAATGGAAAAATTGTCTTCCCTGAAACCAGTGTCTGGTGCCAAAATAATTTGGGACTGCTGAGTTAAATAATAATAAATCTGTGTGGCAGAGTATTAGGCTGCCAATAAATAGGGTTTTCAAAGCATGTTTAATGGCATTGGGAAATGATTACTGCATAGGGTTAGGTTTGTTGTTTGTCTGAAAAGCAGGATATAAGTTTACAGTGTGTTCTGGATTTTGTGTATATATATATATATATAGAAAAGACCGGCAGACATGCATCAAAAGTTAGCAGTGTTATTTTCTTTGTTCTTTGCTGAATTTTCTTAATTTACTATGATGACCGTATTTCTTTTATATAAGCAAAATAGTGAACTTTTAATTTATGAAAAACTACATTTTAAAGACGATACTGTTGAACTAACTCCAGCACTCTGGAGAAAGGTCTCCAGTGGCCGTGCCACGGAGCTCTGCACACTGAACATTTTACTCCTGATGTGAAGAAGGCAGAAGGCAACCTGTTCTTTCCCTTGGCACCTCCTCTCTGTGGTGGGTCAGGGACAGTTGGGGAGGCGTCTGTGTTCTGCCGATTGGCACTGGCTTACATTTCCTGTGGCTGGGCCAGGGGACTGTCTGCATGCTGGGGGAACCTCTGGTATACGCCGTCTTGGCTGGAGTGAGGGTGCAGCTGTCACAGTATGGGGTGTTCCCTGAAGGGGAGGCCCACATCCCCCAGTTCTGTACCTCTCTCACTGCCAGGGCCGATGTGGCCCCGTGTGTCATGGGCTATCTCAGGGAAAGGGGTTCTGTTCTGCCCCAGCCCCACTGGTACCCCAACTTCTCTCAGAGGAGTTGGGAATAAGGGGCGTGGCATGGGATTCACTGTCAGGATTCAGCCTGCTCTTGCCAGGGACAACATGGGGACGTATGCAGACCCTGGGCGGGGGGGAGGGTACCTTGATCTCATGGCCAGCAAGGCAGGGTTCTAGCCCTGTGGGCAAGGCAGAGCTTCAGCAAGACCAGGGACTTGTGCAGGGAGAACAGAGAGGACGCAGATGACCAGTGCCAGCCTTGCCTCCATGTTTGCCTGTTGGGAAGGGGATTGGAAGACAGAACCTAGAACCCAGGGCGTGTGCTTTGAGAGCTAAAACCAGGCAGAAGCTGCCACAGGCCTGCACCCCAAGGGCTCAGCAGACTGGCCTCGGAGGAGTGATGGTAGACGGAGTGCTGGATATGAAGACAGTGGGGCTCAGGCTGCCCCAGCGTCCTTCCCACGTCTCCTCAGCCTGGCTGGGAGGGACAACACACTGTCTGGCCCTCTGGTGGCTTCTGATGTATGCAGACCCTGGGCGGGGGGGAGGGTACCTGGATCCATCCAGGGCTGATTGGCTTCCTGAAATGCTCTGGAACATTCTAGCATTCGAGGTCTTTGTCCCTGCACCCAACTCATGCCTGCCCTGAGGAGAGCCCAGCAAAGCCATGCTCTGCCCACCTTTTTCTGCCCCATCTCACCCTACCCCCTTCCTAGAAGCCTGAGGACCCAGATTAGCTCCACCATGTCTTCTGTGTCCTGGGGATTCTGGGAACCATTGACTGGTCAGCTGGTGTCAACTGCCCACGGCCCTGTCCTCCTGTGGTGCGTTTCTGGATAGTGAGGGGGAGTGAGTCTAGGTGGGGCATCTTGGTCTCTGGAAGGCAGGCGTGCTACAGAAGTGCAGGGACATGACCATGTTGGGAGGGCATGGGCGACTGAGGAGGGCAGGAACGTGCTGGACGGTGCCGAGGGCACAGCTGTGAGTATGAAGGCAGGCGCTGATTGAGCCTTGAGCGCAGTCCTGATCTGCAGGGCTCGGGAGCCACGTCTGCGGGAAAGAGGCAGCATCGGTAACTGAGAGCCATCATATGACCTGGGAGAGAGGCCATCCAGGGAGCAGCAGCAGGGCCCAGGGTGCTGAGCTAGTTACCGGTTACCTCAAAATTGAAAACCTGGGCACTTTTCTCCCCCGATCCCATTTCTAAACCATTATAAACCAATAAGTCTGTAAAACACATTGAAAATGAATTATTAGAAAAGGCAAAAGTGACAACAACCAGCCATAATATACAAAAATCCCTAGATTTTTATTGTTAAATTCCATAGACGTAAATTCACCTCATCCAGCTGCAGTAAGTTTCTGATTTCTGTACTAATCTCCCTGTGGACAGTAACCATTGTGTCCATCAGTCACAGGCTCCCCTTCACACAGTCCTGGGGGCAAGACCTGGTATTTAGATCTTTGAGGTGCATGGTGGGTGCAGGAGATATGTCCTGGGAGTCCCCAAGGCATCAGGCCAGAACCCCTCTCCCAGGCAGCTACTCGGGCTGCACTGTTTGATCTGGGGACATGAGTGAACCAGGAGCGTGGCAGGAACATTCCATCAGGTCAGCAGAGCAGTAAGGGAAATGTAGGAGTGGTGAGCACCACCAAGGGAATGCAACAAGCGGGGGAGGGCGCTTGCACGGAGTGGCCCAACAGGTGACTTCCCAGCTGAGATCTGGGCACAGGAGACACAGCACCTGTGGCCACAGGAATGCACTCTGCATGTTCACAGAAAAGCAAAGCCAGGGTGTCTGGAAGGGACACTAGGGACAGAGTTAGACTCACCGTGAGGATGGATTCTGATGAGCTGCTCTTCAAGGGATGATAGGTTTCCTGTCCAGGAACTAATCTCTGGGAGAATTTTAGCACAGCAAAACCAGGAGGGGGCTGAGCTGTGCACCCCCACCCAAGGTCAGGTGGGGTCATAGACTTGAGCTATGAGGTGGTGACCTGGGGCTGGGCAGAAAGTGGCCCAGGTATTCAAATCCTGTTATTCACTCCTAATTGGGACAGAAATAGACTGTCTCCGCCGCCTGTCCCCAGGCCACATCAGGCTCTAGCGGGGATAAAATTGGTAGCACTTGTGTGAGTGACATGTTTGTCTTCCAGTTTATGAGAAGCCTCTGAGTTATCTCAAGTTTTTCCTAAGACAACATTTTTCTCCATTTCCTAAAACAAACAAACAAACAAAAAAAAAAAAAAAAAAAAAAAAAGAAGAAAAGAGATTATCTTATTTTGTACAATATGCCATCAGCCAGGGAGCAGAGCATCAGCAACACTTGAGGGTTGCATAGCAACTGGCTTTTCAATTGATTTTTTGAGAAGGTAGCAAAGCTACTCAACTGTTCTCATTTTAAATATTTCCTAGGATGATGAAAATCAAAGCACATGGAAATCAGAGACTTGAGGACTGGTAGAGAAGGACATAATGTGCCTTGTTGCGAAAGACCGGGTCAAGACAAAAGTATGAAACCCTGGTTGGAATTTTTCAGCAATGGAGGTGAAAGGTTTGAGAAATTCTTACTGTGCGTCTCTTAGTGGAAGGCAAGAGAAGAGAGTTCAGCTCAGGGTGAGGCTCCATCTGCCCACTCCTAGCCCCTGCAGGGTATAGGACTTGAAGCAGTCTAGCTGGGCTGGACAGTAGTGAGTGAGGGTCTGGGGAAGATGCATGGAGGGTCCTGAGACAGGTATTTGGGGGGTGTCAAGTGTACCTCCACACCTTACCCTAGGGACAGGCTCCTGGCCTCCCAAGCATCTAGGTACCTAACGGGGGCCGAAGGCATGATGGCCAGCCCTGGTCTTTCTTGACCCACCTCCTGAAATGAAGGGTGCACCTTCTTGACTAAAATCCACCTGGGTCCAGAGAAGGACAGAGGAGGCCTTGGGGTTGGACACTGCCCTTGGGAGGTGACTTACTCCATTCGGGATACTCTAACAAAAATACCTTAGACTGGGTAACTATAACCAGTGGAAATTTATTAATCACAATTCTGTAGGCTGGAAGTTCAAGATCAAGGTGACAGCAGATTTGGTGTCTACTGAGGGCCCGTTCCTCATAGATGGCGCCTTCTCTCTGTGTCATTACGTGGCGGAAGGGTGAACAGACTCCCTCAGCCCTCTTTCATACAGGCACTAATCCAATTCACAGGGGCTCCACCGTCATGACCCAATCACCTCCCAAAGTCACCCTACTTCCTGATACTATTGCATTCAAAATTAGTTTTCAACATATGAATTTTGAAGGGACATAAGCATCCAGATGATAGCAAGAGGCCTATAGCTCCCCGTAGAGGAGCCTTCGTGTTCATGCCTTCAAAAGTTCACTGGAGAATTCTGGTAGCTCACCTTTTTCTGGGAATAGCTTCTCAGGGTTCTGAGAAGATGGCTGGAAACAAAATGCTTTAATGATAGGGGAGAATCCAGTGAGAAATGAAGGGTCCCCTTCCTGATCTCTTGTTATGGGGATCTCTTGTGAACCGTGTTCTCCGCCTGGCACAGGAAAGCCCTCAGCCTCAGGGAGCCCACATTGCACTCAACTGTGGGGCCTTATCCCAGACATTCATTCTGGTTTTGTACATATTTGTGAGACCTTTCACAAGTTATTTAATGTCATAGGACCTTAGTTCCCTAATTAAAGGACATCTGTAAAACTCCAGCACGCTAGTAGCAATAACAACAATAATAAAGGCATTCAGATGAGTTACTTTTTATAGAGCCTTTTGGGGACAGGCACTGTCTGAAGCCCCTTGCACAAGTGATCACTATTACCATTCCTGTTTGACGGCGAGAGGGCTGGCTGTGGAAGGTAAGCAGCCTGCTCAGGGCCACACAGTGATGGAACCTCTCTCTCTGGAAGGATGCACTGGACTCTGTTATTCCAGCAGGTTGGGGAGCACAAGCTTCAGGTCCCTTGCCCCTTGCTCCCCTGAGGGGGTCCTTTATACCAGTTGCTTTCAACCAAGGGTTATTTTGCTACCCTTCCCAGGGAACATTTGGCCCATGTGTGGAGAGACTTTGGTTGTCAGGACCAGGGGAGGGGTGCTACTGGCTTCTGGCAGTCCTATGCACAGGGCAGCCCCCTCCCACTAACAGAGAACTCTCCGGCCCTGAATGTCTGCAGTGCTCTGCTGGAGTAATGTGTTCTGCTCACATGAACCCAAACCTGTGCGTGTCCTTTTATGCTGTTTTGTTTTGTGGCTGTTTGGGAGGGCTGCTCTGAGGCAGGAGCCCTAATGGGCCAGAGCAGGTGGCTTAAGTTAGATCCCCTTGGGTCATGAGTCTACCCCTGCAGACAATCAGCTGCCCCAGGGACTGGTGGCATGCTCAGTTTTTTTGTTTGTTTGTTTTTTTTTGCAGTTTTTGGCCGGGACTGGATTTGAACCCGCCACCTCTGGCATATGGGTCTGGCGCCCTACCCCTTTGAGCCACAGGCACCGCCCTTCTCAGTTTTTATCACTACCAAGGCAAAGATGAGGACAAGGACTATTTGTAGGCACCGTCATAGATGGAAACCTCCTCTTCACCCTCCACCCCCGCCCCAAGCTCAGCGCTGCCCCTATGCCCATTATGCAGATGGGGAACCCAGAACAGTGAGGTAACGTCCCAGAACGCAGAACAGAGAGGTTTGAACCAGGCCTCCAACTCCCAGCCTGCCAGCTGGCCAAGTGAGCCCCACCTGCCACTTGGCGGTGGTGGCAGGTGAGACTTGGCCCGCGGGGCCCCCTGGGGCGGCTGCACGCTTCAGGCAGAGCCGCAGCGCGGCGGGGCCGGGGCAGACCCGCCTCCAGGCTGTAGACCCGCTTTCCTCCCACGCCTCCTGACTGAAGCAGGGAAGAGCATAAATAATTCAGCTCCTTCCAGAGCAAACAATGGAAATGTCAGGGTGCAAAGATTGGAACAGAACTTTTACTCAGGTCTTAATTGATTTATTTGGGTGGGACCTCAGAGGCTGGCTCGGCCCCTGCGCAGCCCGGGGCAAGGTGCGGGCGGCTTGACCGCGGGCGCCCCCGATTCACAAACGGGGTGCGTCCCGCCGTTCTCGCGGCAGCAGCGCCCCCTGGCGGCTCTCGGGGCCACGCCCACCTCTGTGCAGCCGGCGGCGCCAGGGCAACCAAGTCCACCTCTCTCTGATTGCCTGAGATGCAGTTCCTCCTCCAGAAGATGCGAAGACTGGCAGCACCCATATGCTAGGGCAGGTGCAGAGTTTAAGTGAGATGGAGTGTGGAAAGTCTGAGCCCAGAGGGGCCGGCTACGTGCTGATTGTTGCATTATTATCAGGTAGGTTACTGCAGGGTCAGTGCTTCCCACTCGCCACCCCAGGACGCCTGGGAATGGTCCCATAGGCCCCAGGGCCCTGTTCCTCATCTCTACCCCACCTAGGTCCCTGGGTGTGCATGTGCTCATTTCCTCAATTCTTGTGATGATGGCAGTGCCCAGCAGGCAGGTCCCCTGCCCTGACAGCAGAGACTGGGATTGTTCATACCTATTTGTGGCATGAATGAATGCAAAGGTGCTACTGAAGTGTGGGCCCAGCGCCCTCCTCACTTTTCAGGGCCTTCTGATTCAGCAGACTCAGAGGCCGACAAGGGTGATAGGTGCCCCCACATGAGGTGCCCCGTGCAGCCATATGACTGTACCAAGGAGATGGGACTGAGGCAGGCAGCTCAGAGCCAGGGCCAGGGAGGCCAGGGCAGGGTGTGGGGCTTGGAGCTGGACACAGTCCACTTGTCACCCAAGGCCTGTATAGAACTTTCTAAGCCCTTGCTGCTACCTGAGAGCCCAGTGGGATCATCTGGGACCCTGAAAGCTGTGCCTGCAATTCTGGGACTGGCAATGTTCCCTTATCCTTGCCCTAGTTCAGATTCCTGCCCTCCCTGGGGAAAGTTCAGCAAAGTGACCCTCCTGACACCCCTGACCTAAGGGGTCACCAAGCCCTCGCTTCTATAAGGCCCTTGGACCACACTGTTGGATCATTGGCCCCTTCGCACAAGTCCGTAGATCCCTTCCAGACCTGGGTGGAGGAGCCAGACAGGCTGACTAGGAGTGAACGCTGCCCTTTTTAGGGCCAGGCAACCAGTGCTGCACTGGGATGACCCCAAGGGCCAGGGTGAGTGTCTGCCTCCTGCACGTGGGCAGCTCTGTGAACCGGCTTAACAAGGAGAGTCTCAATGTGGAGACAGGTCAGCACTCACAGTGGCTAAGGAGGATTCCTTTCCACATCCAGGAATGGGCAGGAAGGGTGTCTGGGGCCAGCCCGGGCGTGGGGCCCCAAGACACTCAGGCATTGGGGCCAGGTTTCATGTCTAAACAGGGGCTTGGGCAGTAGAGCCACCCTAGGGGGCAACCATTGTCTTAGGGCCCCACTGGAGGGGCCTCTTGGGAAGCCCATCTATCTCTGTGCTCTGAGCCAAGGCTGATTAGTGGGTGAGGGTAGGTCAGCCCACACAGTGCTCCTTCTGTGTCCTGGGCTGGGTAGACCCCAGGACTCTGCAGTAACCCCAGAAAACAGCATCTTCTCGGGCTCTCCATGGGTCCCTATGTTGAGACCAGAAGTTCTAAAAGCTGTGAAGAGCCTGGCCCCAAGGCTCAGAGGTCCTTATTAACTCAGAAAATGGACCCTGTAGCAGTCACCCCGTCCCATAGTCTGGACATGCTCTTCCACTTCCCACTGCTCTGAAGGGCTAGTGCCTAAAGCTTCCCTGAGAGAGGGCTGGCTGCCCTGTGAAGTCCCAGGCTGGTTCCTCAGCCACCCCTGGCAGAGCCCAGGGCACTGCTTCTTAGGAGCACCTGGCCCAGGCTCACTCCTGCCCCTACCCCAGCACAGCTGAGAGCACGCGGAGTCTCACAAAAGGACTGTCCTAGAGGAACCAGTGCAGAGGAGTAGGCAGCCAGGAGGCTGGCACTGCAGGGCTGGAAGGGTGCTGGTGATGAGCAGGGGGTGAGAGTGTCTATCAGTGGAAACAGGATATTCCCTCGTGTGTTCCCTCACTTCCGGAGGAAGTCCAGATATGAGGAATAGAAATGTCTCCTTCTCACTCAGGGGAAAGCACAGTTGCCACACTATGATTCATGGCAAGGGCACAGAATGGTGGGGTCTTTGGTGCCCCAGGGAACTGGGATGCACCTGCGGGCTGTGGGCATTCAGGCTGGGTGGTAGAGGGGCTGGAGGAGGCTCATCCCAGTGGGTGATCCTACTGGAGCCCTAGTGAACTCCGGGGGAAGCTGGTGGACCATCAAGATATGTTGACATGCTCTGGACAGCAGCAGGGAGGTCCTGGGAGGTCCTGGAGAGACCTGGGCCTGGGCTTTTCTTGGCAGTCTGATGCCTCTGGCAGCAGGTGCCCACAGCCTGCCCACAACCAGCCCAGATGTCCCTCCTGAGCCCCCCACCTGCCCAGCTACCTGGATGTGTGGGCCCAGACATCAGTGTCTGTGAAGAGTCCTTAGAAGCTTGTGGGATCCATGAAGTGGGGGGGGGAGGGGTCTGGGGTGCAAGAGGCAGAAGTTTTGGGGTATTTGTTTGGGGGGCTGCCATCAGGTAGACCTGCTTCACCAGGGTTTTGGTCCTTTTGAAACTCTGCTCCACCTGCCTGGCTTAGGTCTTAGACATCCTTTGGCCTCGGGGTAGAGCTCTTGGACTGACACCCAAGAGGGCTGCACCTGAGAAGCAGGAGAGCTCCCTAAAGCAAAACTGCTGAGCTATTCCAAGTAAGCCTGCTGGGCAGGAAGGATCATCCCTATGACTTGGTCCCGGGGCTTTGTGGATGCCAAGTTCCCCCTCCCAAGCTTGCAACCCTTTCCCAGGACCTCCTCTCTGCATTGCCACCAAACACAAACCCAGAAACCTGTTTGTCCCTGATTCTTGCATCCAACCCTGTAACACTGAGCTTTGCGGCCCCTGTCTGTCACCTGTAGGCTCTGACCCTCCTGACTTGGCACAGCCACATCTTCATCCATCTCAGCTACCACTGTCCCCTCTCCCCTACTGACCCTGAGGGCTTTTTCTAAAATGCCCTGCCCTGGCCTCTGGGCACAAGGTTGATGGTACAGGCTAGCTCCTGGACACCTATAGACCCAGCAAGGATGAACACCTGCTGCCAGGCTCCTCTGTGCCCATCTGAGATAGGCTGGAATCTTGGGAAAGTTGGAACACTGGCAGAGAGAGATGGAGCTTGAGCAGCTTCAGCCAGGATCTCCGGGACAGATTGCATCTCTTGATGCCCAAACACTGATGTGAACCCCTTCTTGATTTTTTGGGGTGACTCACTCTAGGACCCAGGATTCCTGGGGCCAGTGCACACAGAGACCATTTCCTCAAGTCCAGCCAGGGCTGTCCTGGCTCCAGCGCACCACTCCCTGTTCCTGCCTGTGCCCTCAGCCCTGCCTCTGCTTCTCCCTCAGGGGTCTCCTCAGAGCCTTGAAGCCAGGTGGGGGTCCTAGCTCTGGACCCTGCAGCACAAACTTCACGGGGGCTGGAGGACACAAGTGGCAGTCTGCCCTCTTGGGATGTGCGAAGAACAAAAACAAGGCAAGAACAAAAACACAAATCAATATTTCAATAAATTATCTTGCCGCAGCAGCAAGATCACTTCGGCTGCCAAGAGGGGTTGCCTGGCCTCAGGCAGGAAGTCGGTTCAGTCTGCAAGGATGTGGGGAAGGAGCTGTCCACTGGAGGGCTTTTATTCCAGGGGTCTCCAACTGGGGATTTGGGGCATGTGTTTTGTTTTGTCCATGGAACTTATTTTAGGGCGAGCCAACGTTTACTATTAGGCAAGCGTCCTTCTAAACTCCAGATTTAGTGCTTGATCTGAGAGGTCCAGTCTGGCAGCCTCAGGCCTCTGTCCTGCTGGTGCTGAGGGGGTGTCTCCCCATCCCACTGAGCGTGGGGCCCTGGGTTTGCAGCCCTCACTCTGCCTTAGCACCCGCCAACTTTCTTCAGCATCATAGGGAAATATTCCTCTGTACCCTTTCCCCTCCAAAACTGGGAAATTTTTGAAAGATAGACATTTTGCCTATGACCCACCTGCCTCACTGACGTGTGTCCCTGTCTTGCTCCTTTAGGTCCTTGGGTTTGTAGCATCCTCCCAGAACTTCCCACAGTCTGCTCGTCAAAGACAGTGGGCCTCTCTGCACATCTCCAGCCAGCTTGATCCCACCCTGAGTCAGCCTGGCTCTTGCTGGCCTGGGACATACCAGCTGCTCCAAGATCAGCCACCATCCCTCACCTGCCAGTCAGTCTTCTGACTGTGGTTTCCCCCATAGGACGAAGTGCATTGTTCAGTCTCTCTTAGCTGCTAGTGACAAAACACAACTTAGAATTAGCTTTCACAAGAATTTCTTGATGCATAAGTGAGACACATCTGTGGCACACAGCCTCTAAGATGATCTCCAGTGACCCTGGTGTAGTCTCCTCACCCTGAGTGTAGGCTGGACTGAGATTAGATCATAGACTGTGGCTTCTGTTGTGGAGGTGTGTTCATTCTCTTGCTGTCCCTCAGGTCACCTGGACTGGGGAAGCAAGGTGCTGAGGGTGAGCTGTGCTAGGGAGAGGCTTCACATGGTGCAGTGAGAAGCCGCCAGTCCAACAGCCTCTGAGGAAGAGTCTAGCCCATAAATACGTGAATGAGCTTGGGAGCTGACCTATCCCAGTGGAGACTTCAGATGAGACTGCAGCCCCAGCCTCAGCTAGACAGCAATCTCATGAGAGACCTTGAGCCAGAAGAACCTAGTTAAGTTGCTTTTGAATTCTTTCTTTTACATAGACATTTCAGATTAACATATAGGTATAGATGATTAGGTTGTATTATTTGCCTTTGTTAGGTAAAGTACACGTTTTAGTTGAACCCTTCCCCCAGGAGGAGTGCCATATACCCTTACATCGCTCCCTTTAGGTGAGAGCTTACATCCTCCTCCCCTCTTACCCTTCCCTGCTTCCCCTCCCCCTGCTGGAATTTAATTGCCTCTTTTTCTTTTGTGGGCCTATAGTTGTTCATCTATTAGTTTCATGTTGGTACTGAGTACATTGGATGTTTGCTTTTCCATTCTTGTGATTCTTTACTTAGGAGCATGTTCTCCAAATCCATCCTGCCTTTGGATTCTTAAGGAAGCCGTGAGATGACAAATTCTTAGGTTGTTAAATTTGGGGGTAATCTCTAATGCTGCAATAGAGAACGTGGTAATATAGCACAAGGATTCCAGGAATACTCCTGTCTTTACCTCTGAGCTGTCTGCGCTCCATGGTTGGGGCAGGGCTCTCCTCCTGTGCTGCAGGGGGCCCAGAAGTTGTAGGTCCATAGTCTCATGCCTTGTTGCTCCGTGGGCTGCTGTGTTTGAGTGCTCAACCCTGACCATCACCATGGCCAGGAAGATGTGGTGCTGGGATTGGCCAGGCCAGCTCGCCTGGCCTTGAAGCTTGGAGTCTGGTGCAGATTAAAGGAGAGGATGCTTCACCTAAGGGAGCCTGGGTTACCTGTGAGAAGACGGCAGGCAAGAACCACTGCAGCCCACCGTGGAGGGAACTGTGTATCCCCTAAAGGAGGCTCAGAGCCCTGAGAGCAGGCAAGTTCATCATAGCAATAATCTCCTGCCATTGGGGCTGGGAGACAAGCCTTAGAGGAAGGCAGGCCCAGCAAGGGCCCTGTGTCCTGGTGCTGTGGAAAGGAAGGATTTGCACTCCAATGCGGGACCTATAGTCATCTTAGATAAAGCAGTGACCTTCGTGCTGGCTTTTTGATTTGGACCTGGACTGACAAACTTTTTAAATTTTGCTTTGAAAGATAATTCTTGTTTGGGTTGACTTTTTTGTCTTTTATTATTATTTTTAATGGACGCATAATACTTGTACATATTTAATAGGGTAAAGTGTGATATTTTGATACATGTAATATACAACGTGCAATGATCAAATGAGGGTAATTTGAACCCTGAACGTGCATCGTTTCTTTGTATTGGGAACATTCAAAATCTGCTCTTCTAGCTATTTTCTAATATATAATAAATTGTTAATTACAGCTTCCTGTATGCTGTCGACACACTAGAACCCATTCCTCCTAGCAAGCTGTATAGTTCTGTCTGTTCCCTACCCTCTGGCTCTGGCTCCTCCCCAGGCCCTAGTAACCACTATTTTACTCTCGACATCTCTGAGATTCACATGTGAGCGAGAACATGTGGTTATTTATCTTCCTGTGCTTGGCTCATATCACTTAAAAGAATGTCCTCTGAGTTCATCGTACTTGGGCTGGCAGTATGAAGCTCAACCAATCACAAGGCCCCAAGCTCTAGCATCAGATCAAACCCACCCACAGGGGTCCCTTCCCACTCATTGACACCCAAAGCTCATTCTCTAGCAGGTGAAAGTGAGAAAGCAGGTCGTCCCACCTGACCCCTTCTTCAGAACCATGACCTCTCAGGGATACCAGAGGCAGAGATCACTTGGCTCAGAGGACTCAGGGGGTGCATTGGAGGGTCCAGCTTAGATGTGAGGCAGTTGCCCACTCCCCATCCCAGCTCCTCCTACATTACGGTGGGTAAGGTTACGTTGCCTGCTCTGGTGCAGAAACAAATAAGCTTCATATCTCAGTGGCTTAAAACAACAAAGATTTACTACTGTGGGTTGGCAGAGGATTCTGGTCTTGTTGTCACTTAGGGCCTAGATGGTGGAGCAGCCACCATCTCAGTGTTTCTGGATCATGTGCCAGAGAGGAGTGCTCTCTGAAGGGTCTCAGTGGGCAGTTAAATGCTCTAGCCAAGAAGAGACTCTTGCTACTTTGGCTGACAGCTCATTAGCCAGAGCTAGTCACACGCTCCTTCCAATCATGGGGGGTGAGAAGTGCTCCCTGCCTCTCCAACTCCCCCTGGGCAGTCTGTCTCTATGCCAGTGTCCAACAGGTCCTCATCACAAGATGTCTCACTCTGGCTTATGGCTTACTCCATTAGGACACACTGACACCTGGTTAGAATGAGCCGTCTCACCTCCCAGGAGCAGGATACAGAGTCTTTGCAGTTGACTCTGTGCTTGACCCTTGGGAGACCATCTGCCAGCTTGTGAATCATGGACTCAGATAACACAGACACCCCTGTAATGACTTGCCTTCCTTGGCCTCGAACCTTTCTTTTTTCTTCTGAAACTACTGGCTCACTAACAGCACCCTGTCTGTTCTTCAATACTTTTACACATGAAGAGAAATATGCAGCTATTCTTTGTGTGTGTGTTTATGCAAAAGGAGAAATAGGACACTTGCATGAAGATTTACCAAGGAATGTGCTGTGTCTCCATATTTTGGACATAAATTATCTGTGAACAGATAAATCCTTAAAGAGAAAAAAATATATGTATGCTTCGGGCTCTGGCAAGGACTCTTAGTTCTCTTGGAGGGAACAACTTCAGTAGCAGGAATATGGGGTGGGAATAGAAGCCAGTGCCTACCATGGGGATCACGCAGGGAAAAGGTCATGTGTCACTCATGGGAGCCTTGCTTTTGAGATAATATGGTAAATGTTTTTTGTGTTGGTAGGGCAGTTTAGGGTGGTGGACTGAATATAGATTTTGGTTTGAAGCTTCCTGGGTTGAGATCTCAATTCTTTCACTTCCTAATTGTGTAACCTGGAGCAAGCTACTTAACTTCCCTGAGCCTCAGTTTCCTGCCCAAGACCTCCCCCTTAGTCCTGAAGACTAAAGGCAGGACACAGTGGCTCACACCTGTAATCTTAGCACAGGCTGAAGCAGGAGGATTGCATGAAGCTGGGAGTTCAAGACCAGCCTGAGCAAGAGCAAGACTCCATCTCTATAAAAAATAGAAAACTAGCTGAGGCAAGAGGATTCTTTAAGACTCGGAGTTTCAGGTTGCAGTGAGCTATAATGACACCACTGCACTCTGGCCTGGGTGACAGAGTGACACTATGATGTCTCAAACAAACAAACAAACAGACAAACACAAAATTCTGGAGTGTCTGCTGATGTCATGGTGCAGAGCAGGTGCACAGGGTGGTCTGTCCCAAGGCCAGCCTTGGCTCTCAGGTGTGCACGTGTGTATCAGGACATACAATGGAAGGTGCTTGTTCCCATGGCTTCCTCTCCGTGGCTCCTGTGGGAACAGCCTGTTTGTGACTGTTCGTTGTATGGCTTCTTTTCTGTAGCAGTTTCTTTTTTGTAGTTTCCTTTCCACCATTACTTTGAGTTCTGAAAAATACCTTCACATGAAGAAAGCATAAGGTTACCTCCTGCTTGCTTGGGGCCCGCGTGCCATAGTAGGATTTCTTCCCCCACAGCCTGGAGCCTCCCAGAGCGGTGAGTTCGCTAGGGAGGTCCTCCCAACCTTTACTTCCTATGCAGCATCTGCACAGACAGGTGCCTAATATAATGCAGGGACTCTCAGAAGTGGGGTGCGGTAATGGACTTGGTGAAGCCTTAGATGGCCTCAGAGCTTTGCCTCCACTTCTCACCGGAGTGGTGACTTTGCGTGGAAACTCACACAGGGAACTTTTCCTTCCATTCAGACAAATGGAGCCAAGTGAGAAGTGGGGCAGGGTGCTCAGTGCCACCTGGACCAGTCACAGTGGATGGAGTCTGTCACCACTACGCCCTGCTCAGCCCCCAGCTAGTCTACCAGATGCTAACCTCTGCCATCTCTCCCTGCCTTCCTACAGTCCATGAGCCTCATTGAGATTGGGAACCCTTCTCAGAGCCTGGAGAACGTCTGCCGCTGGGCCTACCTCCAGCAGAAGCCGGACACAGGCCATGATGAATACCATGATCATGCCATCTTCCTCACACGGCAGGATTTTGGGCCTTCGGGCATGCAAGGTGAGCCTCCCCCTGCAGGGCCACAGGGAGGAGTGAAAGCCCTCTCCTAATTCCTCCTGCACAGCCTTAGCCCAGGAAGAGTGTCGCGGCAGGGAGGGCTGTGCCCACGTTTGCTGGGGGAGAGTTGGGGTCAGTGCTAGTAACATAACATGGCTCTGAAAAACCAGAAGGGTCTCTGCCATTTACTCCCAGAAACTGTATGCCCGGGGGCCCAAGGAAGGTCAGAGGTAGTGAAACGGGCAGTCTGGCCTTGGCAGCCTGGAGACTTGCCAGGGTCTGTGGCTGGGCTTCTGCGTTATTTACTTCTCCTGGTTTCTAAAAAAACAAATAGAACAAGTTGCCAACCTTCCAAAGTTTAGAGATTTTTTTTACATAAAGATTCAAACTGTGTAAAACTGACAGATCTGGGAGAAGAAATTGGCAAGTCTACAATAATAATTGAAGATGTTAATATATTTCTTAGTGACTAATAGAGAAACAGATGAGAAAATCGATAAATATAAAGAGATTTGAATTAAGCAACTTGACCTGCTTGGTATATATAGACTCCTACACCAAATCAACAGAGAATGTACATTCTTTTTTTTTTTTTAGACAGCGTTTCAGTCTGTCATCCTTGGTAGAGTGCCGTGGCATCATAGCTCACAGCAACCTCAAACTCTTGGGCTCAAATGATCCTCCTACTTCAGCCTCCCAAGTAGCTGGGACTATAGGCACCTGCCACATCTAGCTAGTTTTTCTAGTTTAAGTAGAGACAAGGTCTCGTCTTGCTCAGACTGGACTTGAACTCCTGAGCTCAAGCAATCCACCCGCATCAGCCTCCCAGAGTGCTGGGATTATAGGTATAAGTACTGCACTCAGCGAGAATGTACACTCCTTATAAGTGCATGTGAAAATATATTTCACAGATTGTGCTAAATCATTGAGAAATCTCAACAAATGCAAAATCTTAGAGTATGTTCCCTGACAACACTGAAAAAGAAATATGAGAAATTCTAAATGTTTGGAAATTAAATAATACACTTATAAATAATCCTTGGGTCAAAGAAGAAATAATAGTAGAAATTAGAATAAGGTTTTTAAAGGAATGATAATGACAACATAACACATTAAAGCTTGTGGATGTACCCAACACAATGATTAAGTTGATATTTATAACCTTAAGTGCATTTATTAGAAAAATAGGCTGAAAAAATATATCGTGTGTTCCTCTCTCAAGAAATTTGACACAGAACAAGTTAAACCCGAAAAACTAGAAGGAAGGAGATTATAAGAGCAGAATTTTTTTTTTTTTTGGAGACAGAGTCTCACTTTGTCACCTTTGGTAGAGTACCCTGCAACCTCAAACTTTTGGCCTCAAACAATTCTCTTACCTCAGCCTCCTGAGCAGCTGGGACTACAGGTGGCCACCACAATGCCCAGCTATTTTTAGAGATGGATTTTGCTCTTGCTCAGGCTGGTCTTGAACTGGTGAGCTCAGGCAATCCACCTGCCTCTGCCTCCCAGAGTGCTAAGATTACAGGTATGAGCCGCCATACCCCGCCCGAGAGCAGAATTTTTGAAATGAAAACCACTAATACGATAGAAGAAGCAAACAGAATTAAAATTTAGTTGAGGTAAGAGGATTGATTGAGGCTAGGAGTTGGAGATCAGCCTAGATAATGTAGCGAGACCCCCATCTCTATAAAAAAAATTAAAAAAAAAATTAACCAGACATGGTGGCATGCACCTGTAATACCAGGGACTTGGGAGGCTGAGGCAGGAGGATTGCTTGGACCTAGGAGTTGGAGGTTATAGTGATTTGTGATGATGTGATGCTACTGCACTCCAACCTGAGCAATAAGAGCCAGACCCTGTCTAAAAAAAAAAAAATTGTAAAGATATCAGTTTTATCCAAAGTGATCTATAGAGTCAATGCAATTACACTCCAATGCAAGTTCAGTTCCACCAGACTATTGTGAAGATGTTGTCAAGTTGATTATAATATTACATAGAAATGCAATGGGCCAAGCATAGGCAAGAATAACTGAAGAAAAGCAAAGTAGTTGATACTTCTGAAAATATAATAATGAGAGCACAATTTTGAGGCAAGACTTAATAAGATACATCATTAGAATGGAATACAGAGTCCAGAATTGGACCTGTGCATGCCTATGATTTATTACAAAGGTGATACTTCAGAGTAGTAGGGAAAGACAGTCTTTTAAATAAACGTGGGGTTAATTGACTATGAGAACTGGGGGGAGGTGGGGAATGAAGCCTGATGTCTCCACTTCACTCCATATTCAAAGAACATCTCATGAATTTGAGATCTAAAAATATGAAAGGTGAAATAATAAAACTAAGGAAGGTAATATAAAAAAAAGACTCCATATTTTTGGAATAAGACAAACTTTGTTTAAAAAGATATATAAAGCACTAACAGAATGGAACAGATTGATAAATGGTATTGCATTAATATTAAAAATAATTAATTTGCTGGGGGAAATTATTTATAATATATGTACCTAAAAAAGAACTTATAGGTGCAGTGTCTCACACCTGTAATCTTAGCACTCTGGGAGTCTGAGACAGACAGGTTCCTTGAACTCAGAAGTTTGGGACCGGCCTGAGAAAGAGTAAGACTATTAAAAACAGAAAAAAAATTAGACCAACATTTAGTGGGTGCCTCACCCCCTCTAGAGGCTGAGGCAGGAGGTTGGCTTGAGGCCATGAGTTTAAGGTTGGTGTGAGCTAGGCGCTCTGACCTGGGGAACAGAATGAGACTCTGTCTAATATAAGTAAATAAATAAAATGGTAAAAAAAAAAAAAAAAAAAAAAGGACTTATAATTGAAGTATATGAAGAACTCCTACACATAATATAATAATAAAAGACAAACAATCCAGTAGAAAAATGACCAAGAAGTATATGAGAAGGTCCTCAACCTCATTAGGGCAATGGAATTAAAACCACAATGAGTTACTAGATACACTTAATAGAATGATTTTAATTTAAAAGGCTGAAAATAGCTCCCCTTTGAATGCAATGCAGCAGTTGATTTGTGATGAGCAGCACTCTTTAGATCTTTTGTCTGGGTGAGAGCTCTAATGGATTAGGGCAAAATTTCCTTATAGGAGGGGGAACCCATACAACTTTTATATTAAGTGACCAGATCCTTCATTTAAAAATGTTTAAGGGCAGATAAAGATTACCATATATATTTTTCAAAAAATGAAAAAAATTGACCAAGATGGAAAATAAGACAAAAAGCTTGAAAACTGACTCAAGAGAAAATAGAGGTAAAGACTGGGAAAGAACATTTTAAACAGTAATATCTCCAGAATGTTTGAGAAAGTGCTCCCATAAACCCAGAAGAGATAGCTATGAAGAATCAGAGAACAAGTCAGAAATTAAGGATAGGATGGATAAAATAAAAAATTCAAAAGCTGAAACAAAAACTTCAAGGCATCTCCCAAATGGGAGCAAAACACAAAAAGTTTCAAATGGAAGAAGTGTTAGGACACTTAGAGGCTCAGTCCAGGAGGTACAATATCTATCTAGTGAGATTCTAGAAAGAGAGAAACACCACAAAATAAGAGGGAAGGAAACAAGGAAAAAAATAAAGATTCTTCTTTGAAATCTTCTAGGCTTATGTAATGCTACACAGGATGAATGAAACCTACACTGATGTACACAACACATGCACGTCTCGTATGCAAAGAGAAGGTCTCAAATGTCTGCTCTGGCACCTTGACTCAACACTTGTCTCAAAATGTGCAGAGCCAAAAATACAGATCTTCCTGTTTATTCCAAAGGAAAAAGACAATGGTTAGATTGCAATGGTTCTTCTTTTATAGACAAGTCTGGCCCCTCACCTGCCCGGCATCACACCCTCTACGCCACCTCTTCTGGGGGCTTCCCTGGATCCCCCTGCTTTCTCGGGGGTCTTTGAGACCCTGGCTAGACCCATCTCCACGATTTCAGAGGCTGCAAGGCTGCTGAGCTCATGAGCCACACTGACCCTAGGAATGTCTCTCACCTAGGGACAAGTCTAAAAGCCAACATAGCCCAGGCCCTGTGGCCCTCCCTCCCTCTCTTATTTTTCTCTCAAAGTGCTAGTGGGTTCCCCAGTGGGAGATGGCGGGAGTGGGGGAGGTTAGGGTTTTGAGAGTTGGGGCTTCATGCTTGGCTGGCCTCTAGGATGACCCCAGGGGGTATAAACAGGCCTCTGGTGGCACCCCCAGCTCTGTGCCCACTGTTCTATAATGAGAGCACAATTTTGAGGCAAGAGTTGATAAGATACATCATTAGAACAGAATACAGAGTTCTATATGTAATGCTGCATAGGATGAATGAAACCGTTCATGATAGCATTATCACAGGATGATGTCCAAAGTGCCTCCCTCTGTCAAGATGAGAACAGGGCAAGAAGCTTGATCCCATTCTCCAGTCTCTTTGGTTTGATGTGAGTTTCAGCATCATGACTTTCAGCTACTCTGCCCTGGGCCCTGGGCTGCCAGTTCAGGGGCCACCTGCTAGGCCCCTGATGAGACATTCCTAGGGTCAGTGTGGCTCATTGGCTCAGCAGCCTTGCAGCCCTGAAATCATGGAGATGGGTCTAGCCAGGGTCTCAAAGACCCCCGAGAAAGCAGGGGGATCCAGAGGAGGTGGCGTAGAGGGTGTGATGCCGGGCAGGTGAGGGGCCAGGCTGCCTCTCTCTGGCAGAGAGCTGTGGGCTCTCAGTGTGGTGAGCAGGCAGGCACAGGTGGCAGGGAAGGGACAGCCAGCAGGAAGCTGCTCAGGTGCAGGAAGCCCTTGTCTGTGAGACCTGTACTTAGAAGGGCTCCCAGCTGTAGTGTGGCCTCCACAGACAGGGAGTCACGGGCCAGAGTGGTGATGGGCTGGGGGCTGCTGCCTGGGGGCCTTCTGTACTGTGTCAGCTGAGGGGTCCTCAGGGAGAAGCAGCTCTTGGGAGTTAGGTCACTTGGGCCATGGTGGGTCTGGGTTGCCTCAGGGTGGGCTCTGAGCTTGGAGTTGGAGCTGCCTCTTGTCTCCTGCCAGGCTATGCTCCTGTCACGGGGATGTGCCACCCTGTCCGCAGCTGCACCCTGAACCACGAGGATGGCTTCTCCTCAGCATTCGTGGTGGCCCATGAGACTGGCCACGTGTAAGTGGCCTGGCTGTCCTTGTGGTCTGAGGAAGGGTGGGGCACAGAGGGGCGCACACCTGCCGGCCACTTCTTCGTGTCCTGGGAAGGGCAAGTCCTGAGTGATTTTCACTTGGGATCTGATGTTCTGTGTCCCAGCACTGCATAGGGCGGGCCGTCTCCTTTCTACCATGGGAAGAAATCAAAGAGAGGTTGTCCTGTGGGTCAGTGGGAGCTGGGGCTTTGCACTATTTATCCCATTCAAGCCACGGGGCGGGAGGGGGTCCTCCTAACCGTGTTATAAAGAAACCACGGAGCCTCTTGGGGGGCTCACCCAGGGCTAGAGAGCCAGATGTGGGAAGCCAAGGCTTCCCCAGGTGTGTGAGTCCAGGACCACCTGAGCCCCTAAATCCCAGGTGGGGCATGCATTGATGGGAACTCCCCACAGCTGTCCTGCTGAGTGGGGAGCAGGTGCCCAAGACTAGGGGCTGCAGAAGCCTCTGCCTCCTCTGGGCTCTCATGAAACAGTGCCCCTCCTTGGGGGGCTGCCCACTGGGCACAGTCTCCCCAGAGTGCCCACCTTTAAATGTGTAGTCCATGGAGAGGCTGAGGTGCCTTTCCGGGGTCCTGGCAGGGTGGGGCTGGCAGACCTGGGCACCGGTGGGGCCCAGCAAGCCGCCTTGTCCTATATAGGCTGGGCATGGAGCACGACGGACAAGGCAACCGCTGTGGTGATGAGGTGCGCCTGGGCAGTATCATGGCACCCCTGGTGCAGGCTGCCTTCCACCGCTTCCATTGGTCACGCTGCAGCCAGCAGGAGCTGAGCCGATACCTGCAGTGAGTACCACCCCTCCACCCTTGGGCTCAGTGGTCTCTGGTGACTCGGGGTCCTGCTTGAGTGCCCAGATCCTGGGTCTTCCAGCCTGACGTGCAGGTGAGGAGAGAGGGCAGGACTGCGAAAGGAGCCTGTGCTCTGGAGGAGAGCCCATTGTCGGGGTGGGGGTGGGGGTGGGAGGAGCGCAGTCTGGAATGGTGGGGGAGCAAGGCAGCTACTCTGGGATCTGCACAGGACCTGGCCTGGGGAACCACTGTGGTGACGAGGTGCACCTCGGCACCTCAGACAAGAGATACAGCAGAGGCAACACAGCAAAGGGCTGGGGTGGGGGGCAGGCAGGTCCACCTGGCAGCTCCAGAAGGGGCCTTAGTGCCTTACAGGCTGGACGGCCAGCCGGGCTGAAGGCTGCTTGTGGTGCCTGCCTATCCCTTCACAGCTCCTACGACTGCTTGAGGGATGACCCCTTTGCCCATGACTGGCCGGCGCTGCCCCAGCTCCCTGGGCTGCACTACTCCATGAACGAGCAGTGCCGCTTTGACTTCGGCCTGGGCTACATGATGTGCACTGCGGTGAGTGGTGAGGAGGAGGCTGGCGGGGGCAGCTCCAGGGCCAGTGTGAGGGCCACCCAGTACAGGGAGGGCAGAGCAGCCCTCCCAATGTGGCACCACCCCCCTGTACCCACCACTGCTTGCTCAGTAGTCCCCAGGTCCCTCCTGATGGGTGCAGATACG
This sequence comes from Loris lydekkerianus, assembly GCA_963574355.1. Classification (NCBI taxonomy): domain Eukaryota; kingdom Metazoa; phylum Chordata; class Mammalia; order Primates; family Lorisidae; genus Loris; species Loris lydekkerianus. The sequence continues at coordinate 86,363 of CAUYPK010162299.1, read as the reverse complement.
GTCCTGGGTAGGATGCACGTGGGTGACAACAGGCTGTGACCAGGGATCAGTGAGGAACAGTGGGAGCCTGGGTAGGCCTGCAGCAGTCAGGAGGGCTTCCTGAGGGACAAGGAAGGGATGAAGGCTAAGTAGGAGAGGTGGCATTCCAGAAGGGAAGGTCATATGTGCAGGAGCCTGCGGGGAATGCAGAGTGCAGAGAGATGCCCTGTACTCCCAGGCCGGGGAGCCCAATCCTTAGCACTGAGGCAGTGTGGCCGGGATTTGTACCTATGAGCATCTGGCTGAATGCTTGTACCTACTGCGCAGAGGCAGGAAGCAAAGGAATCCCTTTTACAGCTGGGGAAACCAAGGCCCAGAGAAATTAGGTAACCTGCCTGAGCCCACACAGGGAGCAAGTGGTGGGCTCAGAGCTGGTGTAGGAGGCCTGGCTCCCTCCTGACTGCTGGAAGAGCATGGTGGACTTCATTCTCATGGCAATGGGAGGCTCTGGAAAGGTTTGACTAGAGAGTGGCATGGCCAGAGTTTTAGTCAATGTCTCAGGGCTGTCCTAGAGGAAGGGCTGTCAGGACTGGACACAGAAAAGCCAGAGCAGAGGTGACTGAGGTCCAGGGGACAGAGGCCTTGGCTGGGATGAGGGTGGGCCTGTGGGAGCAGCAGGAGCTTTGCCAGGGCTTCAGGAGGGGAGTGGGGAGTCAGCAATTGTCTGCAGGGCTTTGTAGTGACAGCCCCTTGAAGCCACCAGTGACTCCTGACCAAGCCAGAGGGTGGCCATCCAGCCCTTACGCCAGTACCTGGCTTCACGAGGTGCAGCCCCCAAGGGTTGACAGTGGAGGCCCTGCCAGGGGCAGGGACGCCAAGGCCCCCCACACAGTGTGGGCACGGTCCTCACCATCCCAAGATCATGCAGAGCTCCTGGCACCCACCAGCTATATAGGCCTATGGGGATCAGGGGTGGGGGGAGGACCCTCAGGTAGTCCCCTGGACTGGGAGTGGCCTGGCCAATTGCTGGTGTTCTCTTCCAGTTCCGGACCTTCGACCCCTGCAAGCAGCTGTGGTGTAGCCACCCCGACAACCCCTACTTCTGCAAGACCAAGAAGGGCCCCCCCCTGGATGGGACTATGTGTGCACCTGGCAAGGTGAGTCAGGACCGAGGGCTCCTCATGGGTGTCAGGGCAGAGGGCAGGAAGCCTGAGGTGCACGGATTGCCAGGGACAGGTCCTGCAGTGGGGGGGGGGGGGGGGTGCCTTCTCAGGGATCTCCACTGCCCTTTCCTTCTCCCTTTCGAATTGCTCCCCACACTCGACACACCTGAGCATTTAATGCCAGACAAACCAAGCCAGCTCCTGCCTGTGCTTCGGCCCCCTCAGGAATGCCCCCCCTGAGGGGGCAGTTTCTGGGGTCTTAGCAGCTGTCTGTCACTTCCTGCACAGCGTGAGTGACTGTGAGTCACCTCACCTTGAGGCCAGCATGGGGTCTAGTGACCCGTGGTCCCCAGGCCCAGCATGAGGAGCCTCTGTGTTTATTCCTTCTGTGCAGGCTTATCCTTCAAGGTAACTCCATGACTGCCCAGGTCCACTCCCACCCTCTGATCACCCCATAGAAAGAAGACTCTGTCTTCCCTTTCAATCTCCCCCAAACTCCAGGCCTGATCCTGTTGGTTCATATGAAATCTCATGCCCACTCCTCAGAGAATCATTTGCCAGGGGCCTGGAACCTGCAGGGGAGCCTGAGCCTGGAGGGCTCCACCCCACTGAGTGCAGGGTGGGGCAGGCCGGGGAGTGGAGTCTAGCCTATGTCCCCCAGTGACCTGGGCCCAGTTCCCCCACAGTCACCTGTGCCCAGTTCCCTCACAGTCACATGGGCCCGAGTTCCTCCACAGTCACCTGGGCCCAATTCCCCCACAGTCACGTGGACCCGGGTTCCCCCACAGTCACCTGGGCCCCTGTTCCCCCACAGTCACCTGGGCCTGGTTCCCCCAGTCACGTGGGCCCGGGTTCCCCCACAGTCACCTGGGCCGGGTTCCCCCACAGTCACCTGGGCCCGGGTTCCCGCACAGCCACCTGGGCCCAGGTTCCTCACTGGTGGGCTTTGGTTTAGGACTAGGCCACCTTCCTAATTTTAGTCTCTGGTGGAACTGCTTAAAGATACGGACTCCCTCCAAACTTTGGTTTGGAGGTGAGGTTCAAGAATTGTTTTTGTTTTATTTTTTCAAAGTTATGGTAAAATCCACCGTGTTAACCACTTTAAAGAGCATCATTCAGTGGCATATCATACACTCACACAATTGGGGCACCATTTCCACTATCTTCTACTTCCAGAACTTTTTCGTCACCCCAAATGGAAACCCCACAAATCCCTCCTCCCTCCCCTTTTCTTTTCATCCCCTGGCAACCTCTAATCTGCCTCTGTCTTATGGAGTCGCCTAGTCTGGAAGTTCAGATTATGGGGTTGCGTAATGTGTGGCCTTTTGTGTCTGACCCACTTCACTGAGTATAATGTCGCAGGTTCCTCTGCTGTAGCAGGTGCCCGCGCTCCATTCCTTTATGGCCAATGACGTGCCATCGTGTGATGTCCCGCATTTTGTTCATCCCTCATCCAGTGACGGTTATTTGTGTCGTTTCCCACCTTTTGGTGATAATGAGCAGGGCTATGAATGTTTGTGTATGAGGTTTGTTTGAAGACCTGAGAATTGGTATTTTTAATTTTCTTTTTTTTTGAGACAGAATCTCACCATGTCACCCTCAGTAGAGAGCTATGGTGTCACAGCTCACAGCAACCTCCAACTCTTGGGCTTAAGTGATTCTCTTGCCTCAGCCTCCCAAGTAGCTGGGACTACAGGCACCTGCCACAATGCCCAGCTGTTTTTTTTTGGTTGTTGTTGTTGTTGTCATTGTTGTTTTAGCAGCCCTGGGCTGGGTTCTTACCCAGCAGCACCACTGCATGTGGTTGATGCGTCGAGCCTGAGAATTGGTATTTTAAGAAGTGCCCCTTTAGGCCATGTTTAGGAGGAAAAAAAAATAAAAGAAAAAAGAAATGAAAAGAAGTGCCCCAGACGTAATGAACACCTAGCAGTCTGAAGTGGGGTGTTTTGGTAACACTCCAGGGATCCGGAGCTGTCCTCCTGCCTCCTGCCACAGGAGTTCAGTGGAAGGAGCAGAGTTGCAAACAGGGGAAATGCCAAGTTGGAGAATGATACCCCCCAGCATGGCACCCCACACCTTGGGCAGAGGAGGCACATGGAGTGGGAGGTGGGCCCTGCACAGGGGCTGGCCCAGGAAGCAGGGGCAGGCCCATGAGTGGCCTATACCCTAGCATCTTCTGTGGGGTGGGGGGTTCTGGTGAGGAAGATGAAAAGATGTGACCAAAGTGTCCCCTCCTTCCTGAAAGAGACTGCTGACCTGGCCACAGCCCTGCTCTCTTCCGTGGTAGGACCTTTGTGCATTGAGCCCAGTAAATAAAATTGCCATTTGATGCCCTGAGAAAGACAGAGTTGTGCTGACTGAGGGGCGGAGCGGGGGCTCACTCAGCCTCCCTGGTTTGGGGAGGAGCACAGCCTGGAAGTGAACTGCTCCAGGGTTAGAGGGTGTGTGTTAGGGGAACAAGGGCGAAGCTGGAGCGAGGGCTCCTCCTGGTGGCCTGTCAGAAACCAGCTGGGTGGGCCTGTGTGTGTAAGTCCTGCTTACTATTGCAGTGGGGTGTTAGATCTGGAAAGCAATTATCCCCCTCCCTCACCCTGCACGAACTGCCAAAGGAGCCAGGAGACAGGGAGAGCTGGGAACGGCACAGCCTGGCCAGGCTGGAGACATAGCTGGTGGCCAGATAAGGCCCCTGCACCTTCCCCACACCTCCCACTGCCCAGCTGGCCTACCTGGCTTGCCTCTCACTCTGGCTGTGCTAACGAAGCACGACAGACTGGGTGCTTAAGCAGAAGAACTTTACTCCTCCCAGTTGAGGAGGCTGGGATGGGATGTCCAAGGTCAGGCCTCTGGGATGGTGGGTCTCTGGTGCAGTCCTCTTCTGGGTCTGCAGAGGGCCATCTTCCCCTTGTATCCTCACATGGTAGAGAAATCATCTCTCTCATGTCTCTTATTACAAGGGCAAGAATTCAAGAGGGCTGTGACCTAACCACCTCCCAAAGGCCCCACCTTCTGATACTGTCACATTGGGGGTTAAGGCTTCACCAATCTGAATTTTGGAGGACACAAGTATTCAGCCTATAGTACTCTCTTACCTCTTTCTCACCTGTCAGTTCCATTTTTTTTTTTTTTTTGCAGTTTTTGGCCAGGGCCGGGTTTGAACCTGCCACCCCTGGTATATGGGGCCGGCGCCCCACTCCTTTGAGCCACAGTTCCATCTTGCACCTCCAGCCCAGGGGGACACCAGCCAGCATTTCTGTGGGTTCTACCCCTCCCCTCTGTGGTTGAGGAAGGGCAGCTTTAGGGGTAGGAGATGAGGTGACCGTGGCCTAGGAAGGAGATGGCCAGGCTCCCTGTGGCCTGCAGACAGGCCTGCCTGACCCCAGATAGCTCCTGCCCATGGCTGCCAGCCATGTGCCCTGCCTGGTAGGGTGCGGCCCCAGGCAGGAAGACCCAGTTAGGGGCAGCCTTTGCAGTCCTCACATGGCCAGGATGGGTGTAGGGACAGGCCTTGGAGCCCTTCAACAGCTGTGGAGGGTGACAGGCCTCTGTTAGGAAGGAAGAGGAGAGATGTGGGCAAAGTTGTGGGAGGAGACAGACAGGGTAGGGCTCTCCTGAGAGAGGAGGACCAGGAAGGGTGACCTGGTGAGGAGGATGAAAAGATGAAAAGACACTTCAGGCATGGACACAGAGGCAAGTACCCCCAGAAATGACCAAACCCTGATTGCAAGAATTTTCTGGGGTATGCTCTCAGGGCCAACACTGGTGGGGACAGTCATGCCTTGCACAGGGGTGGTGTTAACAGAGGGCTGAAGCATTGTCTATATCTTGACTGGCCACTGGCTATGGCAGTCCCAGACAAGGGGCATGACTTTGGTCTGAGGGCTTCTCCTGAATAGGAACTCCACGCTGAGCATGAGCAACCAACGGGCTTCGCAGCTTGAGGAGTAAACATCCTGATCCTGGAGAGCGGTCCAGATGGCACACCAGAGTCACTACACCAGGCGTGCATTGGGAGGGTAGGGGAGCAGTGGGGTCCCCAGGTAGGGGCGTGTGCAGAGGCAGGGAGGAGAGTCAGCAGGCTTGGAGCTTGGCTCAGAGAGCAGCCGGCTCTCCCGTGCTGGCGGTGAGGGGGAAAGAAGTGAGATTTGGGGCCCTGCTGCCAGGCACAAGGCTTGTCTCATCCTGCAGCAGAGGAGATTTACCGTGAAGGTTATGATGCCGGAGCCTCCAGCCCCTTCCAAGGGGCCTGGGAGGGGCCAGGCTATGTGTTTACATGGTCACATGCAAGAGAGAGATATTTTAACCAGTCAGTTAAGGCCACTTCTCTTTTCACTCCTACTTGCCCTGGACATGTTCCTCCTGTGGGCTAGCATCAGATGGCTGTGGGCATTCTTCAGATTTGGGCAGAGAAATTGGTTTGGGTTATGTATTAGTTTATTGACATGATTCTCAGTCTCCTCAACGTAGCGTTAGATTATGGTGTCTGTCCACACGTAAGAGCAGCTTCCAGAAATACTCACAGGGCCGTGGTGCCAATCCACCCAGGCCACTGCAGAGTGTACGTCATGCATAGCCTGTTCTCAGATATTCAGAGAAAAAGGTGCCTCGACTGTACCAGGGGTTGTGACTACTTCTATACTTGGGATAGTTCGTTTTCGTTTGGGGTTTTGTCTCATAGATGGAATGCTTTAAACACAGATCCATTGTGAATATTTCTTTAGAAAATCCAAGTGTAACTTTACCTAACAAATGCAATGAGTGTAACCTGGTTTCTTGTACCCTCAATGACTCCCCAACAATAAATTAAAAAAAAAAAAAGAAAGAAAGAAAATAAAATCTAAGTGTAACTTGATAACCTGCTTGTTTCAAGGCCATGCCAGCCTCACAACACAAATTACAAAAAGTAAGGACTCTAAAATAAATTTGCAAAGACCACGAATGAAAATGAGATGCGAAAATGTGGATAAAGGCTTAGCACACCATTTTAGCTGCAATTTTGAAAGTTGTTTTGGAATGTTTCAGTAAAATAAGGGAGAAATTATAGACTCTGATTTGGATATGTATATAAAAAGTGTCATCTTTAAAAAATAAGTGTCATCTTTTATCATTGTCAAATTGATTCAAGAAAGGAAACAATTCAGATGAAAATTAATGGGGTATGAAACTGAAGCAATCAAAGAATGAGTGAAGGAATCAACAGAACCATTCTGACTCCAGGAAGTTCATTGTAACCAAGAGAAAAGGTTTCAGATCAAGCCAGACGCAGTCCTTCTGTAGGCGGAAGGCACATGTTAAAGAAGTAGCAGGCTCCTGATGCATTTGACAATTCAGGTAATGAAGAACAGTATGTGCCATGAACACAAGGGCAAAGCAGTCAAAACTCTTTCTTATTTGACATAAGATGTTGACAGCATCAAAGTCACTGTGAAGCTCAGGATATTGCCCCTTACGAGGAGGACATCGACAGTAGCTGTTCCTGAGTGTTGCTAACCCAGAGAGCGTATAAAGTCAAGCTCTGACTGAGAAAACTTGAAATGCCCTGAAATTCACGTTCATGGAAGGAAGCTGGATAGAGGTTTCTCCAAATTTGCTTGCCCTAAATGTTCAGATAACATCACCAAGAACGTCTTTAAATTACTGATCATTAAGAAAAAAGAGAAAGTAAATATTTCCCTCAACATGTTAGAGCAAGTGTTAGAAAATTATAGCACAGAGGCCAATTCTATCTGCTGCCTGCTGGGTCGGTTGGTTTTTTTTCTCTAACAGCTTTAATAAGGTGTGATTCACATTGAAATTCATTCCTTTAATGTGAACAATTCAATGATCGTCAGTGTAGAATTGTACAACCATCATGGCAATTGAATTTTAGAACATTTGTCTCTCCGAAAAGATGCCACGTGCCCATTAGTGGTCATCCCAGCCCATCCTGCTCGAGCCCAACCCTGGTCAGCCATGAAGCCATTTTCTGCCTTATAGATTTTCCTATTCTGGACATTTTATATCAGTGGAATCATACGACATGTGCCTGTTAGTGACAGGCTTCTTTCACTTAGTGGGTTATTTATAAGGTTCATCCTCATTGGAGCATGTGTTTTTTGCTGAAGAATAATTACTTGTATATTTTAACCGTTTATTGCTTCTACTCACCTATTTATAGTTGATGGACATTTGGATTGTTTCCACTTTTTGGCTATTATGAGAAACGCTGCATGAACATTTGTGTACAAATTATTGTTTGGATATGTCATTTTTCTTGTAGATATACTTAGAAGTAGAATTATTGGATCTTATGGTAACTTTGTATTTAACATTTTGACAGCTGTCAGACTGCATCTCAAAGGAGCTTCATTTTTTTACATTCCAACTAGCAATGTATGAGGGATCAGATTTCTCCACATCCTCCCCACAACGTTTAATTGTCTTTATTATAACTTTCCCAGTGGATGGGAAGTATTATCTCATCAGGATTCTGATTTGCATTTCCTAATGACCTATAATGTTGATCATCTTTTCATGCGCTTATTATCAATTTGTATGTGCACACACATATACATACGTATCTTTTTGGATAAAATTCTGTTAAGATCCTTTGCTTATTTTTTGCTGGGTGTGGTGGCTCACACCTGTAATCCTAGCACTCGGGGAGGCTAAGGCGGGTGGATTGCCCTGAGCTTACAGGTTTGCGACCAGCCTGAGCAAGATCAAGACCCCATCTCTAAAAATAGGTAGGTGTTGTGGTGGGCTCCTATAGTACCAACTATGGGAGACTGAGGCAAGAGAACCACTTGAACCCAAGAGTTTGAGGTTGCTGTGAGCTGTGATCTCATAGCACTCTACAGAGGGTGACAAAGTGAGACTCTGTCTCAAAAAAATAAAAAAAATCCTTTGCTTATTTTTTAATCGAGTTATTTGTCTTTTTATTATTGAGTTGTAAGAGCTCTTTATCTATTTTGAATACAAGTACTTTATTATACTTATCAGATAAATGATTTGCAAACATTTCTCCCATTCTGGGGGTTGTCGCTTCACTTTCATGATCGTATTGTTTGACTTACAAAAGTTTTTAATTCTGATGAAGTACAATTTATCTATTTTTACTTTTATTACTTATGCTTTTGATCTTGTAGCTAAGAAACCATTGCTCTTAGGTCGAGAAGATTCGTGTTTTATTATAAGAGTTTCGTCTCTTACATTTAAGTCTCTGATTCATTTTGAGTTAATTTTTGTGTGAAGTGTGGGAAAGTGGTTCAATTTGACTCTTTTGCATGTGAATATCTAGCTGTCTCATTAGCCTAGTTGAAGAGACTATTCTTTTTTCATCGACTTGTTTTGGCTCCCTTGTCAAAAATCAGTTGACCAAATGTAGAGGATTAGTTTTAATCCACTGATCTATTTATTTATCCTTATGCCAGGGCCACGCTGTCTTGATTACTGTAGTTTTATAGTAAACTATAAAATGGGGACGTGTCTTCCCACTTTGCTCTTTTTTCAATATTGTGTTGGTTATTCTGGGTCTCTTGACTTTTCATGTGAATTTGAGGAGTGGTTCCTCAATTTCTGCAAAATTCTAGTTGGGATTTTGATGGGAATTAGGTTAGATCAGTAGATCTGTGTGGGTGAGGAGTATTGGTACTTGAACAATCTGACCCATGAAAGTGAGATACCCTTCCATTTACTCAGTTCTTTAATGCCTTTCAACAACGTTTGGTGATTTTTAGGGGACACGTATTACAATTCTTTTGTTCCATTCATTCCTAAGGCTTTTGTTCTTCTTTTAGATGCTATTATAAATGGAATTATTTTCTTTCATTTCTTAATTTTTATGTCATTTTTTACTAGCTTATAAAAATAATTTTTTGTATATTGATTTTTGTATCCTGAAACCTCATGGAATTTATGAACTCTAATAGTTCTTTTAGGGGATACTTTGGTATTTTCTATATCTGTGATTGCGTTGTCTGTAAACAGAGATAGTTTGACTTTTTCCTTTTTAATATGGATACCTTTTATTTTCCTTTTTGTTGCTTAATTGTCCAGGCTGCAATTTCCACTGCAATATTGCGTAGAAGTGGCCTGAGCAGACATCCTTATCTTGTTCCTGATTATAGGGTGCTCTGGTTTAAATGTTTGTGTCCCTTCCAAAATTTATGTTGAAACTTTATTTCAAATACAACAGTATTAAGAGGTGGGGCCTTTAGGAGATGCTTAGGCCATGAGGGCTCATCCTCTTGGATGAGATTAGTGGCCTAGGGAGAGCTACCCAGGACCATCCTTTCGCACTTGCATCCTTTCTGCCATGTGAACACGCATTGTTAATCCCCTCCAGAGAACATGGCAGCAAGCAGACAGAACCAGTCCTCACTAGCCATTGAATGTGCTAATGCCTAGATATTGCACTTCCAGCCTCCAGAACTGCAAAAAATAACTTTTTACTATTTATAAATTACCTAGTTTTCAGTACACACTGAGGAAAACATAAGGGAAATGTATTCAGTTTTTTACCCTTAAGCATGACGTTAGCTCTGGGTAATTCATAGATTTCCTTTATCAGATTGAGAAAGTTCTCTTCGATTCCTTCTCTAATCAGTGGTTTTTGTTTTCATGAAAAAATGTGGGATTTTTCCAGATGATTTTTTGAGTTTTGAGATGATCATATGGTTTGTGTGTTAATTCTGTTAGTAGGGTTTACATGTGTTACATTGATTTGCAGAGGTTAAACTACATTCCTGGGATAAATCCCACTTGGTCATGATGTATAACCCTTTCAATATGTTCTTGAATTCAGTTTGCTGGTATTTCGGTAAATATTTTTACTTCTATATTCATAAGAAATGTTGATCTGTCCTTTTCTTATGTCTTTGGGTATTAGGGTAAAACTAGCCTTAGGGAATAACTTGGGATTCTTTTTTATTTTTTGGAAGAGTTTCAGAAGAATTAATGTTTGGTAGAATTCATAGTGAAGCCACATAGGTCTGACTTTGTCTGTGTGAAGCTTTTATGTTACTAATTTAATATCTTTACTTTGTCCATTCCAGTGCTTTTTTTTTTCCCCAGAAGGATTTGAATTATTGCCTGGTGTTGTTTGCTTTCTGCTTGAAGAACCTCCTTTAATATTTCTTATATGCCAAGTCAACTAGCAGTGAATTCATTTTTTGCTTACGTGGAATGCAGTATGGCTTCACTGTAGTTCACAGCAACCTCATACTCCTGGGCTCAAGGGATCCTTCTGCCTCAACCTCATAGCTGGGACTACAGTTATGTGCCACCACAGCCGGCTAGTTTTTCTATTTTTAGTAGAGATGGGGTCTCACTCTTGCTCAGGCTGGTCCTGAGCTCAAGCAATCCACCTGCCTTATAGGTGTGAGACACCTGGCCTCCTATAGTATTGGTCCAATTAAATTCTAGACTGTTCACAGGGGCAGGGTGTTTTCCATCTCTGAGCTGATGTTGTCCTTGGTTCTCACTGTTAAACCTCTACAGGTGGGTATCCTTAAACCAAAAATGCAAAATCCCAAACACTTTGTGGTTTCAAACATTTCAAATAAAGGATACTCAGTCTGTAATTGGTTTATCATTTTGTTTGTTGCTACTAAGATCATGGAACTATTGGTTTCCTTTTAATTATTTACTACCAAAATCTCTATTTTTTATTTTTTTTATTTTTATTTTTTTTCTATTTTTTATTTTAAAGACAGGGTCTCACTCTGTTGCCCAGGCTGGAATGCAGTAGTGTGATCATAGCTCATTGCACCTTTGAATTTCTGAGCTCAAGTGAACTTCCCATCTCAGACTCTTAAGTAGCAGGGACTATAGAAATATGTCACCACATTTGCTAAGTCATAGGGGCTGCAAGTGGCAGAGTACAGTGGCCCTGGTGTGAGTGCTGGGTCAAGGGAAGGACTTTCTATCTTTCAGCATTGCTTTAAAGGACACTGCATCTGGCTGACACCGGACATCCTCAAACGGGATGGCAACTGGGGCGCCTGGAGTCCATTTGGCTCCTGTTCACGCACCTGTGGCACGGGTGTGAAGTTCAGGACCCGCCAGTGTGACAACCCACAGTGAGTTGGCCCCACCATGCCCCCAGCCTTCCTGAGTGGCAACTGAGGTCCCAGGAGACCCTCACCAGCCAGCCTGCCCTTGGGGATTCCTGTGCTCATTCTGGAGAGGGTGCGAGGGTGGACTGTTGTGCCCAGAACTGAGACTTGTGCAGATAGGCTGGTGCCCCTACTTCAGCTTCCTGCCAACTGCCAGCTCCTTGCCCAGCCTGCCTGACACCTGCCCTAGACAGGCTTACTCTGTCTTTCCTGGTCCTGTGCTTGGAGGAGAGACAGCGGGGCAGACTTAGGGAGATGAGGGTAGAGAGGGAGCCTCACTTGGCCCTCAGGACAGGATGCTGGGAGCCTGGTTAGCTATTTGTGAGACAGGGCTGGGATATTGATTTCCCTGAAAATACTGAAAATTGAGAATTTCACATTTAAAAAACTATCAGGTTTCCAGCTTCCAAATTTGGCACCATAGATGAATCCCAGGCCCAAGTTCAGGCAGGTGATGGTGTCTGGGGTGGCGGTCTCTGGGACACCCCGATTGGCTGGGCTCGACCTCTGCACCGGTTCCCGTGCACTCAGGCTGCTACGTTCTCTCTGGCCAGAACCTGAGTGGCCACCAGGGAGCCAGAGCAGCTCAGCTGTCATGGCTGTGGGGAGGGTCCAGGCCATGTGGCCCAGCAGCACAGGAGGGCCTGTGTTTGGAGCCAGCATGAGGTCCTCCCCTTCGCTCCTGCCCTCCTGCCTGGAGACTTAGGGGCCAGGGCAGAGGTGGGGAAGTGGCTCTCCAGTTCCTCCTCGAGCAGCCCTGTAGCTTTATACTGGTTGTAGGAAGAGATTGATAAGTTGGGAACCTTGAAGGCAGTTGTGGATTATTGCTGTTCTCTGGGAAGTGAGGACATCACAGAAACACAACCCAAATTCTCTGAGGTGGAGAAAACCTAGTGGCAATGGGGTGTCCGCCTTGGGCCAGATACTCATTAAGAGGTTGAGCACTGGGGCCCCCCTCTTCCTGGTGTGCCAGGCACAGTGCCAAAGCCTGGATGTGGAGGAGACTCACTCAGCTTTTCCCGTCCTGGGGGCTTAGGCCCAGTGGGGAAGGCAAAATCTGAATACCCCGTCAAGGCATCGGTGCTGCTGGTGAGCAGGGGCTGTGAGCAGATCTCGAGGGATTTCAGGAGGGAAAGGCATTACTAGCACATTCTGCTCTTGGTGCTCTGAGGTCTGACAGGCTGGGGAAGTGGCTGGGTCCTACTGCTGGTATGCAGCAGGGCAGGGTCCCTTTGCTCAGCAGGGCTGAACTCTACAGATGCCTGAGACTCGGGGATCCCCCCCCCCAACCCCACAGGTGGCACTCCAAATGCTGGCGTCTGTCTCGTGGCCCCAAGCATCCAGCCCTTTGCTTTCTTCTCCAGCCCGGCCAATGGGGGCCGCACCTGCTCAGGCCTTGCCTACGACTTCCAGCTCTGCAACCTGCAGGACTGCCCTGACTCCCTGGCCGATTTCCGCGAGGAGCAGTGCCGCCAGTGGGACCTGTACTTTGATCACGGCGACACCCAGCACCACTGGGTGCCCCACGAGCACCGGGATGGTGAGCAGGGCAGGGAAGGTGATGACGGGGGTTCAGCAGCTGGGCCTGTGGTGGGGGACAGGAACTTGCATTGGTCTATGCCTTCAATCTCACATGGCAACACTGGGCTGACCCCAGAGCCCACCCTGGCTGGTCTGGCTGCTGGGGACCTCTCCTGGGCTGGGGGGATCAGGGCAGGGCTGTAGTCTCAGAGCAGCCAGAACAGCGGGCTGGGCTGCAGGCTTGTTGGGGTCAGGCTCCTATAGTCGTCATCTGGAGGATGAGGCTGGAGCTGCTATGTGGAGAGGTCAGCTGGTGGAGGGGCCGGGCTGACCCTGCCAAAGAATCTGGTGACCCGTGATTTTTTTTTTTATTTGCAGTTTTTGGCCAGAGCTGGGTTTGAACCCACCACCTCTGGCATATGGGGCCAGTGCCTTACTCCTTTGAACCACAGGCGCTGCCCAATCCGTGATTTTCTTTATTAGTCAGGACTCTCAGCTGGAAGTATCAGAATATGTGACTCCAACTAGTTTCAGCATTAAAAGGCTCTGTTGGTTCATGGAACTGGAAGGTCTGGTAGCCTCAGGCATGAGGTGCTTGTGTTGCATTTAGGGTCCCCCCCCACGTCATGGGGTTGTATTGATTGATTGATTTGAGACAGAGTTTTACTCTGTCACCCTGGGTGCCATAACATCATCATCGGCCACAGCAACCTCCAGCTCTTAGGCTCAAGAGATCCTCTTGTGTTAGCCCCCAAATAACTAGGACTATGGGTGCCTGCCACAATGCCCAGCTAAATTTTCTATTTGTAGTAGAGACGGGGTCTCACTCTTACTCAGGCTGGTCTCAAACTCCTGAGCTCAAGGAATCCACTTGCCTTCGCCTTCCAGAGGGCTAGAATTACAGGTGGGAGCCACCTTGCCCGGCCCTGTCATGGGCTTTTAAACAGTTTCTGTTTCTCTGGAACACCGGCAGGGGAGGGAGGCCAGGGTGTCAGCCATTGCTCCCTGTTTGTTGTGCTAGCAAAGCACCTGCTCTGTGCCTCACGTGGGCCAGTGCAGGGCTGGAGGGGACAGAGCAGACGGAGTCCCCCTACCTAGGGGGCGTAAGCTGCAGTGTGGTAGCCACATCTAAATACTGGGACATGAAAGGGCCGGGGATTTGAGACTAATCAAGGGGGTCTGGTCTTATTTGGGGTTTCAGAGAAGGTTGACTGAGAAGGTTCTTTAGGTGGAGACCTGGCAAACTGCACTTTGGCTCTACACATGGTCAGGGTCTCCATCCAGGTGGGGCCTCAGGCTGTGAGGAGTCCAGGCTACACCTACAGCCTGGCTGGCTCCGTTGGGAAAAGCGCTTCCTGAGCCCAATACTGCACCAGGGTCAAAGGCTAAGGAGACACAGAGATAGGAAGGGGGTTGTGACACCCACCTTTTTCCCTCTCCGTGCCCCAGAGTGCAGGCCTCGTGGGGGGCTGGGTGAATACCAGCCCCTCGTGGAAGTTTCTCCCTGCGTGGTACACTCTTCTGCCCGCATCAGGCTCCTCACAGACACTCTGCTGCTTCCCTTCCAGCCAAGGAGAGATGCCACCTGTACTGCAAGTCCAAGGAGACCGGGGAGGTGGTGTCCATGAAGCGCATGGTGCACGATGGGACCCGCTGCTCCTATAAGGATGCCTTCAGCCTCTGTGTGCGCGGGGAATGCAGGGTGAGTGCTGCGAGGCCACTGCTGTGGCCACACCTCCGAGTCTCAGCATCTGGGGCGCCAGCTTCCACTTCCCGGGGTCACTGGGAAGATAGGTGCGGTTCAGCGTGCAAAGCGGCAGAAACAGTGCCAGGCCCAGGGAGCACAGGCTCTTAGCAAGTATCTGTTGTCCCTTCCCCAGGCTGGAAGACCTGAGACTCCAGTGTGCCTGGGTTTCACCAGGGAGCCAGGCAGACACCTGGATTCCACAGGTCAAGGCTGTGCCTGGGAACATAACTTTTTACAAGGCCCACAGGTGATTCTGATGCACAGGGTCCATGGGGACCCTTGTGAAGCAGCCTCATATTTGCACTCTCCAGACCGTGGGCAGCTTACTCTGGGATTGGGTGGCCGATTGTGGGTCTCTTTGGTTTGTCACTTTGTAAAAATGTCCTGTCTTGTTTTCCTTTGTTACTATGTCCTTGGCTTCTGTCTTAGGCCATCACAAGAAGCCTCTGTGGGCCACTGCTGTGTGCTGTAGTAACATGAGCTAGATGCCCCGGAAAACAACTGAAAGCCCCTGCTAGGGTTTGTACAGAAGGGACTAATTGTAGGAGTCACAGAGGCTGGTGGAATGCTGCAGGCACCCCTGGGGAGGGGACACGGGCCACTCTGTACCAGAGGGCTTTGGACTTCAGTTGGCCATAGGTGGCTGGAGGTGGCAGGGCTGGGGGAGGCTGTCAGCTTGATCCTCGGGAAGACCAGGTCACACAGGTGGCTCAGAGACAGTGAAACCAAATACTCAAAAATGATCACGAGCCATGTCTGCTTCAGCCCCATTGGATTGTAGCTTATAGAGGTAACTGAGTGAGGCTAATACCATTGGAAGCAGAATTTATTACTTGCATTTCCCGAGAGAAGGCCCAGCATGACAAGCAGGACCACATGGGGAAGCGCCGGGGTGGGTCAGGAAGCAAGAGAAGGGGAGAGCCTGGCCAGGGCCTGCACTGGTGCCCCCTGGGAAGGGCCAGGCAGGCAGGATGAAGAGCTCAGGATGGGCCAGTGGGCTCTGGGCCTTAGGGTTGGTCTCGAGTTGTGGGATGTGACCCTGGGATGAAAGTACTGGGTTGGTGTGTTGAGGTCTACCTGGGGGTTGGCATAAGCAGGATGTGTCCCCAACTGGCCTGGTACCATCTCTCAGAATTGGCTAGCCCTGGGAGGAGTAGCCTCTCCCTGGCCAGAGAGATTTTTAAGATGTCAAAATATCCTAACATACGGGAAATTTTAAAAAACAACAACAAAAAAATTAACACAGGTAGTAAATGTGGGAAACATTTAGTAGTTGCAGTAACTCTAGCTGCAGCTGTGACCATGGTTGCAAATCTAATAGTTAAGAGTAGTAAGTCACTATGTCAATGGGCATGTCTGTCACTTCACTCCTGACAATGACACATAAAGAAGAGCAAGTTAAGCCAGGTGTGGTGGCTCATGCCTGTCATCCTAGCACTAGGGGAGGCTGAGGTGGGTGAATTGCCTGAGCTCAGGAGTTCGAGGCCAGCGTGAGCAAGAGCAAGACCTCATCTCTGTTACAAATAGAAAAACTAGAAGTGTGTTGTGGCAGGCGCCTGTAGTCCGAGCTATTCCGGAGGTGAGACAAAAGGATCTCTTGAACGCAGGAGTTTGGGGTTGCTGTGAGCTATGATGACACCACGGCACTCTACTCAGGGTCACAGAGTGAGACTCTGTCTCAAAAAGAAAAAAAAAAAAAAGAGTAGGTTAAATATTTTGTTAGTGGTGATTTTGATGGGTAAAAGCAGGTGGTTAGATTTTGCATAATTAGAAAACATGTATTTACATACAGTCATTTGTCACTTCACGACAGGTATAGATTCTCAGAAATGTGTCCTTAGACAATTTCATCATTGTGCAGACATCACAGAGGCTCTTGCACAAACCCAGATGGAATAGCCTCCTGCCCAGCTGCAAACCTGTACAGCACGTGACTGTCTCAATGCAGCAGGCAGGTGTAACACAATAAGTATCTGTATATCTAAACAGATCTAAGCATGGAAAAGAAGCAGTAAAAAAAATGGTATTATGATCATATGGGACAACTGCTGTCTATGTGGTCCATTGTTGACGGAAATGCAGTTATCCAGCAAATGACCGTATGTCATATTGCAAAAGATGGACGACACTGGAGACAAAGAGGAAAGATTAAAAACACACAAAGGAAATGGGCAGTAATGAGATTAAATATCTGTCTGAATGATACACGTGATTGTGAAACTCTTCTTTTAAAATAATCTATTATTGGGTCAAAAAATAACATCCAAGTTCATGCTGTCAATTAGAGGATAGCGAAACACAATAATTCAGGTAGGTTACAAGTAAGATGACAGTAAAGATGTGTCAAGAGATCAAAGAAACGTTCCTTTGTGCACATGCACACGCTCACACACGCACAGGGCAGGGAATCTAGAGAACTGAAGTGCTAATGAGGCCAGGGAGGTTATTCTGATTTAATAAAGGGCACAATATACTACCTTGACAAGGCAATAACATGCATCAGATGTTACGTAAAAACTGTGGTAAAAAGGGGGAGGTAGAAATAAAACGACATATTCCCTGATTCTGATAAGTCACTGATGGGACTGTGCGACCGGCTGGAAGGCAGGCAGCACGGCAGCCCTCATTAGCACCTCATTAGCTGTGTACTCCCACCTGCCACCCCGACCATGGCTACCCCTCAGGACCAACTTCTTTCATGTCGACTTGCACTGATGCCCAATCCAAGCCTTCAGCCTCCTCAAAGGCTTGTGGTGGCTCAAATGGTGGCCAGCAGTGGTCATGGTTATGCAGAGCCACTTGGGACACATGGCTTTCCCTGGCCTGAGCTCACACTGGCCTGGTTAGCCCCAGTAGGTGCAAGGCAAGATCGCAGGCCAGTGGAAGGTTCCAGATCAGGGAAAGGACCCAGCCCTCGTTGGCTTTTTCTACTTGGTTAAAGTGTTGGCATCAGCACCACCTTAGTTCAGGTCCAGAATGTTCCAAGCCAGGATAATGCTTGCCTGGGCCACACCACCAGAGATGAGCCAGCAGGTGTCCAGACAAAAACACTCCTGTAGGAGGCAGGAATAGTCCTCTTGACCCAGGGGTGTCCAATCTGTGGTCTGGAGGCTGCGTGCTGATTTTGTGAGGATTTTGTTTTCCCACTTGTCTGTGGGGTCAGATATCATGAAAAGCATGCTTGGACCTTTCTTTTGCTCATCAACTTTGGTCCGTTGTTTGTATACTTAATGTGTGACCCAAGACAATTCTTTTTCCAGTATGCAGCAGAAAAGAAAACAGATTGGACACCCCTGGCTGATCTCAGAAATAACAAAAGATAAAAACAAATGTGTCTGAGAACTGAGGGAAGGTGGTGACAGGCCGCTTTGCTGTCTCTCTGTCTCAGGGTCTTCCAGGATCAAGTAGTTTGTTTACTCCGCTTTCTTTTCACTCCTCTTCACTCTTAGGACAAAATCAGGGCTACTGTTTAGAAACATAGCATGTGGCTTCATTTTCTTGCTTTGTCCCGATATCCTCCTCCTCTGCCAGCAGTTGAATTTTCAGTAAGTGTCTCCGGTTGTAAACTGGCTCTAAGCTTTTGAGAGTGAGCACGTGGATCAGGGCAGAACTCCTAAGTCAAGGTTGACGCTCACTAAGGCAGTGGTCTCACATAGCACCTGCCTTCGTGGAGACTTTGCTGGTGCTGCTGGACTCGCTGACAACTGTGCACATACTCTGATCCACTGGCCTTGTGGCTACTCTGCAGGCAGAGAAACTACTGGGAACCTGGGAGCTAATTCCTCTCCCATTAGAGTCAAACCTTCTCCAAGGGGAGTGTGCAGTCCTTGCCTGAAAAGGGCCTTCTCCCCTTCCTCCCTTTCTTCCTTCTCTGAGTGACTTACCCTCAAAGATTATGCAACCAGGAGGTGGCAGTTCTGTGCTTTCTAGTGGCAGCCAGTGCTTTTCTGGTCCCAGTATAGCATGTTTCCTCTCTTTGGTAATTTTTTCCCTCAGGCATCACTAAAACAAATGTAAGAATGTTTGTCTAATTGATTGTTTTGCACCCTACTCACTATCAAAAGTGAGTCCAAAAGCTTATGATCCAGCTCGAGCAAGAGTAAGACCCTATCTCTACAAGAAGTAGAAAAATTAGCCAGACGTGGTGGTGCACACCTGTAGTCCCAGCTACTTGGGAGGCTGAGGCAGGAGAATCGTTTGAGCCCAGGCGTTTGAGGTTGCAGTTGAGCTGTGATGACACCACTGTACTCTAGCCTGGACAACAGAGCAAGACCCTGTCTCAACAACAACAAAAAAGCTTATGATAAAATACAGATCAATAAAACCAAAGATCATGAACTTCTTCCCATCCACACATTGACAAATGCTTTCCAAGGTCTAGAGCCGCTTCCCTTAAAGGTTCTTATAAAGACAAAAGTCAGCAATCAAAGAGCAAAGGGGAAGAAAGTAGTTCTCTCAAGTGGTGATGGTAGGAGGGTATTTAAGGGAGAATTGTCTCTGAGCTTCCTGGCCTTCAGGCAAAGAGGGAAACCTGTGTTGCTATCCCACATGCTAGGATAGCAGGGTGGAGCAGACGGGCTCAGAGGAGAGGCTATCTTCTCTTAGCTCCCAGAGAGGTTGGTCTGGGCATCGGGCAGTGTGCTGAAGGTCGCTGATAAGCAGGGGCTGCTCCCCATGGAGCTTCCATGGGTCTGGGAATGGGGCACTGTCAGGCTTTCAAGGAATGAAATAAAAAACCTGTCTTTGTCCATTTTCTGCTACTATAACAGAATACTATAATCTGGGTAATGTGTAAAGAAAAGAGATTTATTTACCTCATGGTTCTGGGGAGGATGGGAAATCCAACAGCAGAGCCCAGGCATCTGTCAAGGGTCATCCCAGGGTGGAAGAAGGAAGGCAGTATGAGAGGCAGAGAGAGGGACTCTGGCTGAACTCAATCTTTTTATTAGGAATAATACTCCGGTTTCTCTTCAGATCGCATAAATCTTTCGCCTTTTATCAGGAACACATTCCCTGGATAATGGCATCAATCCACTCATCAGGGCAGAGCCTTCCTGATCTGATCACCAATTAAAGGTTCCAACTTTTACTGCTGTCACAATGGCAATGAATTTCCAACATGAGTTTTGGTACTGACGTTCAAACCACAGCAGAACCCAAATATGTTATTGCCTCTACCAGGTAGCAAAGGAACATCCCCACTGTGTGCAGAATGATGCTAGTTACTGGAGTGGCGTGGCTGAGAGGACCAACTCTTGCCACTTCCTTCCCAGAAAACCTCAAGACAGACTAAAGAGGGTGGCACCTGTGGCTCAGTGGGTAGGGCGCCGGCCCCATATGCTAAGGGTGTCGGTTTTGAACCCAGCCCCAGCCAAACTGCAACAACAACAAAAAAATAGCCAGGTGTTGTGATGGGCACCTGTATTCCCAGCAACTCAGGAGGCTGAGCCAAGAGAATCGCCTAAGCCCAGGAATTGGAGGTTGCTATGAGCTGTGATGCCACGGCACTCTACAGAGAGCGTTAAAGTGAGACTCTGTCTCAAAAAAAAAAAAAAAAAAAAAAAAAGAAGACAGACTAAAGAGAACATTGTATCTGCAAAGCCTGGGGGCATCCAGGCCTAGCTGTGGGTGGGAGTCCTGGAGGGGCCACTTCTGGAGCTGTGCTGTGTGGATGATCCAAGAGAGAGAGCAACATGGCGGGGCCAAGGTCCAGCGTGTGACACATGCCCAGAGGCCGGCTGAGCTGTCCCAGAGCCGTCTTGGGAATGTGACCCTATCTGTGCTCTGCAGGTTACACTTCCCAGATGCGAAAACTGAGGCACAGTGAGGCCAGGTGGTTCACCCATGGCACACATGGTCTGTCTTGCTCCAGAGCCTAATCTTCCTCTGTGTCAGGGACTGATTGCTGCAGAGGGGACAGGTTCCAGGAGCCCTGGGGACACATGCTGGGGTCAGAGCAGGGCCCGAGTGAGGCCAGGGTGTCTCTAGTGCTCACAGCCCCCTTCCTCTGCAGAAGGTGGGCTGTGATGGGGTGATCGGCTCCAGCAAGCAGGAGGACAAGTGTGGTGTGTGCGGAGGGGACAACAGTCACTGCAAAGTGATCAAGGGCACCTTCACACGCTCGCCCAAGAAGCATGGTGAGTGAGCCCATTTGCCTGGGACCTGAGTATCTGCAGCACCTCACGCCTGGCTCGTCTTTGGGGCTCTGTGTGGGGTCATGACTTATTTTGGGGGTGTTGTCCTGGGAGGGTGAGGTAGAGGGAGAACTCTAAGTCAGGGCAGGGGAAAATAGGGGCCCAGGGGACAGAGCAGAGAATGCTGGGACATAAGGGTGCCCAGGTTGGTCCTTGGAAGTCTTTATTGGATGTCAGGGGCCTCCCAGTCCTTCAGGGACACTCAGCTGGCCTAACTGTCCCTAGCTCTCTCCCTCTCCCCTCCTGCCCCCAGCTGGCTATTAGTAGAGCTTTCCTGGACTGGTCATTGTAGCCTGTGTCCTGGGGTACAGTAGGTCTGTACCTACAGGGCCACAGGATGGGGCTGGGGAACCCAGACAAGATGGGCTCTGAGAAAATAGCCGTCCAGGTGAACCTTCTTCTAGAGCAGTACCCCTTCTGGCCTTCAACCCTCTGGGAAGGCACTCAGCAGTTGGCTGCTCCTCTCTGGGCCTTGGCCAGCCACTTTAGTTTCTCTCTTTTAGAAGAGAGCCACGGAGCAAATACATGGGGCCAGGCTCAGAGCTCGTTTTGAGGAAGGCCTTTAAGTCAGGTGCTCAGAGGGGCCTCACCACAGCCCCCAGGAATGTGGTGTCTTCAGTTTGCAGACAAGCACTGATGTCCAGAGAGGCCAAGCAGCTTGCTGAGGGCCTCCCTCCCAGGGGTGGCATTTTAGGTTTATGCCCTCAGTTGACCCAGAGGCTGGGGTTCCTGCCTGAGTTCTCAGTGGAAAAGGCTGGGATTTGATGATGGACAGAGGGGCCATGACAGGAAGTGCCACCAGCACTGGGCTGCAGCCCAGGTCAGATGCAACTGCTCTCCTGGCAGCCCCTCCCCAGGGCAGTGGTCGGAGCCTGAGAAACCCTGGGCCTTGCAGCCCTGCAGTGGAACTGCCTTCCCTGGGGAGGCTGCTTTCATTGTCTGAATTCAAGAGGCCTCTTCTCTTCTCATTTGGCTTTGTCTTCCCACATCCAAACAAAGGTCACATCAAGATGTTTGAGATCCCTGCGGGAGCCAGACACCTGCTCATCCAGGAGGTGGATACCACCAGCCACCATTTGGGTGAGTCTCAGAGCCAGACAAGCTGATGTCCTCAAGACGTGGCTCTTCTGAGGTGGGCAGAGTGCCAGGGGTCAGAGGCCTGGATTGTGCAGCTGGAACCTAAGCTGGGGAATCTCCGCTGCCTCCTGTCCTTTGGGCCGGCCCACCTGGGGCCTTTTCTGGGGTCCTCTCCTTGTAGAGAGGCCAGGGTTTGAGATCAGAGAGCTGCACCTGGCAGTGGCTATGAAGGGACATGTGTCCAAGACAGGCCATGCCCTGAAGTCAGCAGAATGGTAACTCCTTGTCCCCTGGTCTCCAGGTCAAGGTATGTAGGCTCCTGCTTTCTGGGAGGCAGTCAGGGTCCTGTGCATCCTCCGTCCCCATACTAAGACCAGAGAATGGGCTCACACAGTGTAGTGACATATTTTTAATTCATTTAATTTTAAATTCAAGAGATTCTACCTCTAGTGCATCTTGAAAGTATGGGTAGTCTGACACCTCACAGCTGCCTGGGACGCTTCTCAGGTGCTCCACCCATCCTCACCCCCTCTCCAAATGGTGCTGAGGACCATTGGGCTTCCTGGACAAGTCCTTTGCCCACCCTGAGCTCCACCCTTGTCCCTGTCCTCTGGAGGCTGGACTGGGTCAGAGGATCCCAAGCTGCTGCAGACCAGCCCTGTGGCAGCATGTGGCAAACATACCACTGTTTAGTATTTTCTCTCTTATTTTAAGAGTTATCTTTGTGTTACTACCTTAAGTACAAACCCAGTACTACTTACTTTAACATAAAAGTCAATTTCCAAACAAAAAGACGCCTCTGTCCACCTATGGCTCAAAGCAGTAGGGCACCAGCCCCATATGCCGGAGGTGGTGGGTTCAAACGCAGCCCCAGCCAAAAACTACAAAAAAAAAAAAAAAAAAGCTATTTCCTGCCTGAAGTCCCTAGAATGCAGGCTACTTTGCAGGAAGTGGGTGAGTGCTGGGGAGGAATCAGGCTTTCTGCCTGCTGTGGGCACAGCTACAGGGGGCTTGTACAGGGGGTGATTTTCTCACTCATGATTTTCTCACTCATGCCCTGCCTATGGCCTCCGTGAAGTCACCCAGAAGCCCCCCGTAGCCACCTTCCTCACTGTGGGATGTTTGGTCCCATGATCAGCCAAGTTCTCAGCTCTTAGATGGTCTGCAGAGGCCCAGGAGCCCCCAGCAGGCCAAGCCTCGTTGGTGGTCATGGTGGGGGTATGGAGCTACTAGAGCCTCAGCCTGGCCATGGTTACTGAAAGGATGGGGGAGACCCTGCTATTCAGGGGACATGGGCTCACCCTTGTGGCCCCTACCCCAGTAGGCCCTATGCCCTTAAGTCCAGCAGATGCCCTGCTCTGGGTGGAGACCCCTCCCTGCATCCTGCCTGGTGGCCACCATCCTGCACCCACCAAGTGCTCTGAACAGACAGTGGAAAGGGCCTTGATAGCAGCCTGGTGGGGGTGGATCCAGGAAAGGGCACCAGGGAAGGGGGGTGATCTGGTTTCGACAGGGCATCGAAAGGCAGGGTGGCTCCCAGAATGAGTTGGGTGTCAGTGGCAGAGGTGGATGCTGGGAGAGGCAGCTGGGGAGATACGGGCTGTGCGGCTCATAACTCCCCTGAAGTCCAGCACACTCTGCAACCTTCCCCCAGCGCTGGGGTGACTGCAGTAGGGGACTTCCTCTTGCCATGCTCAGCCGTCAAGAACCTGGAAACAGGCAAGTTCATCTTAAACGAAGAGAATGATGTGGACGCCAGCTCTAAATCCTTCATCGCCATGGGTGTGGAGTGGGAGTACAGAGATGAGGACGGCCGGGAGACACTGCAGACCATGGGCCCCCTCCATGGCACCATCACTGTCCTGGTGAGTAGAGACCAGGTGGGGCCCACTACCGCCTTGCTGCCTAGGCAGGGGTCTAGGCACCCCCAGGGAAGGGCTGGATATCTGGAGCCCTGTACCTCCCACACTCTCCAGGCTGTGGTTTCCATGGTCCCTCTGGCCTGCCCTTTGCACTCAAGGTCTCCAGTGCTGTGTCATAGCCAGAAAGGGACATGGACCCACAGTTAGGGCTCTGGGCCCTGCGTGACACCCCGGGTGACCTTGGGCATAATCTCTCTGATAAGGCTTGTGTCCCTCTCTGAATACCATTCATGTTCGTTCACACATGAGGTCACACTGAAACCCTTTGACTGAAACCCTGGGAAGGAGCATTTAGGACCCAGGAAGTTAGATTGATGACAAGACTTAGCTCACACTGGACATGTCTCTAAACAGAACTGGACCTCAGATCTCCTGGGTCCAGGACCACAGACTGCTCCTGGCTACTGAGGGGGCTGGATTTTCAAATCACTTTTTAAAATTTAATTTTAATTGGATAAGTGATATATTAGTTGAAAAATGTAAACACACAGCTAAGGCTCCAGTGTCCTGGACCCCTCCCCTCAGGTGAGCACTCTGGGGGAGTGTTCAACTAGCCTGCCCCTTGCTTCATACAAGGGCGCACCTGTATGCAGGTGTGCTCTGTGTCCACCCTGCTTTCCTTCCCACCTGCAGTAACACTCACCCCCAGCATAACCTCAGTGCATGTACAGTCGGCCCTTAGTCCTGTGGGTTCTGGACCTGCAAATGTGCCTATTTGCTAACATTCATCCCTCACTCCCAAATGGACACTCACAGAGCCATGAAAAATTTGAGTCTCATCATGTGCATGTCCCCAGCTGAGGTGGAACATGTCCCCAGTGTGCTGCTCCCTCGATTCAGCTCTCCGACCATAAACAAGTGTCCTTTCTAGCTTTATTTAGTGTCCCATATTTTTATATGAGCCTACTGCTAATGTGCCACGTAGTGCCCCAAGCCCAGATGCTGTGGTGAGTCTCATGGAGAACATGTGTGTGTGTTGTAAGCTGCATTCAGGCCTGCGTTATAGCACTGTCAGCAGTGAGTTTGATGTTAATGAATTAAAAATATATATTAAATAAAGTGTCTTTAAACAGAACACACATAAAACCAGGTTATACATGGATTGGTTTGACAAAGGCATCATGACCAGAGGCTCCCAGGAATCAGCCCAGTATTTTCCTGGAGTAACAGTTCAATGCTCATGAACTCAGGGCTTGGGAGACTTTCTAGGACATACCCACCATGAATAACATGAATAATTATATGTCTTCCTTGGGCTAATGTGCCTAAACCGGCTGCAGAGGAAGGGAGGAGAGCGGGATAGACACACTCACGGCCATCTTGGGGTGGGCACAGGTCATCCCCAAAGGAGATGCCCGGATCTCACTGATGTACAAATACATGATCCACGAGGACTCGCTCAATGTCGATGACAACAATGTCCTTGAAGATGACTCTGTGGTCTATGAGTGGGCCCTGAAGAAGTGGTCTCCCTGCTCCAAGCCCTGTGGTGGAGGTGAGGGTTTTTCTCAGAGTTGGGGCCCTGCGTGACACCAGGGTGACCATGAGGAGGTGGGGAGCATCCCTGGGGTGGGGTCCCATCTGAGCAGAGTGTGGAGCTGGCACTGCAGTCCTTGAGGAGGTCTTGCAGAGAAGGAGTGGTCTTCAGGGGAGGGGCTTTCTGAGCAGATGGTGCCCTGCTCACCTCCGGGCCTGAGGTCAGCGAGCCTGGGCATGGACCAGGAATGAGAAAATTGGCCACATGGGGCTGGGGAGTATTGTCAGGGACTTTTACCTGGGTGGACAAGGGCCTAGCCAGGCCCAGTGGGTGGGCAAGAAGGATGGGTGCTGGGGCATCAGGCCAAAGGCAGCAGAAGACCATGCTGGCTCGGCCTGTCTCAGTGTGGGAGGGCTAGGCTGGCGTGCAGGAGGTTGGCGTGCGGGTGAATCGCAAGGGACAGGGCAAGACTTGGAAGTACTGGAGATACCCTGGAGAGGCCTCTCCCTCCCTCTGTTCATTCAGAACAGCCCCGCAGACCTTCCTGGGGGCAGGGCTGGGTGAAGAGGAGTCCCATCTTCCCTGGACCTCAGAAAGCCCACAGTTGGGTGGGACATGGGACATACAGAGGCACCGATGTTGTGGTCTGTCCAGTGTGCTCAGTGCTCCCGGGGGTCAGGGGAGATAGGAGACAGGTGGCCGAAACAGACCTCGTTGGGGTGCTGGGCTAGACCCCACACCTACAGGACCAGGAGGAGCTCACCAAGGGAGGGGCACACAGATGGACACAGCCACTGGGAAGGGTCCGCTTCAGGGCCCCACCCAGGTAGATGGAGCCCCCACCTTTTGCTCCAAGTCTCGTCCCGATGTCATCAGCATGTCCTGCTGATTCTCCCCTCTGCGTGTCTCCTGGACCCATCTGCTGTTCCCATCTTCCCAGCCACCCCCTGGTCCTGGCACCTTCCTTCCAACTAGCCTGTCCAGTCCGGCCCCCAGAGAGGGCACATCAGACTGTTTCTTTTCCTGGTGCCATAGTCTTCAGCTGCTCCCTCTGCTCTCAAAAAACAAATTTCCCCTCATGGAGAATTTGCTGATGTCTCCTGACGTGTTGGCCCTCCTGTCTCTTGTTCCCCAGGCCCTGGCCCGCTGGCCTTGGGTGCTGCCTGCCTCTGTGCGGGACTCCCCACTAATCTGCGCCACTCCTTCCCCTACCCCTGGGAGGCCTCGGAACTCAGTTTGGCTTAGACTCATCTCCTTCTTTTTGTCTTCCCCACCAGGCTGGGGCTTCATAGCCGCTGCACCATTCACCTCCCGGCTGTCACTCTGCTGTGGGGGCTGCCCTGTGCGCTAGCACTGTAGGGTGTGGAGCAGCACCCCGCTCCTGCTCGCTGGGTTCCAGGAGCACCCCCCCCCCAGTTATGACAACTAGACACCACCCTGCTAGAGAAAACTGCCCCAGCTGAGAACTGCTGCACCCACAGCGCAGCGGGAGGAAGCCTGTAGGCCACGCACCCAGCGTGTGCCCAGATCGTGGCTCCTGCCGGCCCCCTGTGCACACTGAGTCACAATGGAACAGGTGCCCAAGAGACAGGGAGGAGACAGGGCTCCACACCGGCCAGAATGCAGTGACGTCCAGGGAGAAAACCTACAGGGGGAAGGTGTCCCCTCTTTGTGCTCTCTGGCCCCCTCCCTGGGTTCTTCTCAGCTCCCCACCAGGTTCTGGGCCCAGCCCCACTTTCTACATCATCTCATGGGTGGAGAGGAGAACAGGGTGGGGACTGCAGGGCAGGGACCGGAGCCCACCCATCGTGCCTCCTTGGGGGACTTGCTACCTCATAGAGACCCCTTGAGCTCTCTTCTGCAGGGTCCCAGTTTACCAAGTATGGCTGCCGCCGGAGGCTGGACCACAAGATGGTGCACCGTGGCTTCTGTGCTGCCCTCTCAAAGCCCAAAGCCATCCGCCGGGCATGCAACCCACAGGAGTGCTCCCAGCCTGTGTGAGTGCCTCCAGGCTCAGGGTCCCACTATTTGGGGAGAGGCCAGAGGCCACCAGGGGCTTCCACGAAGGGAGGCGTGGGATCTGAATCTCTGAGTGACTCTGGACTTTGCATGGCCTGAGGCATGGAATGGGGTCTTTCTCACCATGTTTCATGGAGCCTAAGATGCTGCAAGTCAGGTCAGAAGGTGTACCCCAGCTCCAGACCTACTAAACCGAAACAGCAATATGTGTCTTAGAAATGACAACAAGTGGTGATGCCCAGATGGGGAGACCAAGGCTCAAGGTCCAGGGCTGGCTTCTAGTCCTTAGATGCTTCCTAAGCAGGGCTTTGATGCTCAGGACCTGGGGTTTGGTCCTGCTGCATTTTTGGGCCGATGTTCCTTTTGCAGAGTCCTGAGAGGAAAAGGTGGTTGGTAACTAGGCAGGTGAGGGGCAGGGTGCTGAGAGAGGCCACACAGCTCTTGAGTTGTGCCCTGAAGGACTCAAGATGTCAGCAGGTGGCAGGGTCAGGGGCCTGAGAAGGGACAGGAGGCAGGCAAAGCTCCTCAGGCTGGGACTCCGCCCTGCCACTATCTCCAGCAGTAGCCATGTGAGGGATTCATCATCAGTAGGACCAGGGGCAGCTGAGCCTAGTTTCCCCTCTGTGCAAGCCTGCACGGCTGGTGCCTTTGTAAAAACAGAAAATATGCACCAAGGAGGGGAGAAGGCTGCCTTCTTTCTGTTCTTGCTGTGCACCTGGGCTGTAGGGAGTGATGCTGGAGTGCAGCTGGGCTGGCTCCTGGGGGATGACAGGAGGCCTGACTGTGTGCCGCTCTGCCCTGGCAGGTGGGTTGCAGGCGAATGGGAGCCGTGCAGTCAGAGCTGCGGGCGGACAGGCATGCAGGTGCGCTCCGTGCGCTGCATTCAGCCGCTGCACAACAACACCACCCGCTCCGTGCACACCAAGCACTGCAATGACGCCCGGCCTGAGAGCCGCCGGGCCTGCAACCGTGAGCTCTGTCCTGGTCGGTGGCGGGCTGGGCCCTGGTCTCAGGTAAGCAGTCCCCCTGACCCCTTGGCCTTCACACTGTTTGGGTGGAACTGAGGTGGTCAGAGCATTCCACTTTGGGCCTGGACACAGCTCCTGTCATGGGTCAGGTCCCCTGGGTTTTAGGGCATGCGTGGGTGCCATGTGGTCAGTGCTCTGGGAGGAGACCACTGGAATGTGTGTCCTTAGTGCACGGGCATAACGGGTGCTCAGGGCTGCTGGATACAACAGGAGGTCTGGGGTCTCATCTCACAGGCTTGAGGGGCCACCTAGAAGGCCAGCCAAGTTCACAGGAGGGGAGGCAAGCTGGGAAAGGGGGCTTAGACTTGTGCTTGAAAAGAATAATAAGAGTGGACTGAAGGGCAAGAGGGACAGCTCTCGGGGCAGGAGCTGAGCCTCAGCCAAGGGCATCTAACAGGCCTGGTGTGTCAAGGGGTCCCTGAGATTACCCTCAGGCTCAACAATTCACAAGAATTCACAGGGCACAGAAGTTATACTCACAGCTGTAGTTTCACATAGCAAAGGGATATGGTGGAATCAGCAATGGGAAGAGGCACATGGGGCAGTCAGGAGGAAATCAGGCACATGCTCCCGGGTGTCCCCTCTCAGTGGAGTCACAGGGAACACAATCCCCAAGCACCTATGTGTGGCAGGACATGTGAAGGGGTGCCAACCAGGGAAACCCACCAGAAGCTGGGCATCCAAGGTTTTCACTGGGGGCCACATGGGTATTTAGAGCCCATGTGACTGACCTCAAACCCCAAAGGGAAAGCAGGTATTGCCCATAAATCACATTGTTGGTATGAACTACTTGAACCAACTGCTGTGGTGTGACTCAAAGCCTCAACTGCACAAAAACCCTCTTAACATAAAGAACCTCCCATGAGCTTGGTTTCCAGGAGCCTTACAAGAGGCGGTCCTGAAAACAAGCCTCTGCCGGGAAAGTGCAGGGTTTGAACAGCCCCTGTCTGCTGAATCAGTCCTTTCTTGAACACATGGCAAGGGCTGGGATGAGTGCTCCTTCTGGCCCGTCCCCGTCAGGGTGGCTGGAGGGGTCAAGGAGGGCATCTGTGGTAGAGTCATGAGTTCGGGGGTGCCTGTCAGAGCCTCCTGGGCTTGGTCAGAGCTTTCCCAGTGGTCCCCAGGCCACAGCATCCAGAGAAGGGAACTCTCATTGAGAACATGGGAGTGCTACCCATCTAGCCTCTGCATGTCCGTGCAGACTCACAACAGTTCAGAGAGATGGGCATGTGTGAGTCTCCTTAGAGCCCCAGGAATTGGGCATCCCCTGAGGGAGCGGCAAGACACCCTTGACCTGTGCCCTACCCCCTGCCACGTCACATGTATGGGAAGTGTGTCTTTTCCAGCTCTGCTTGATGGCATGGGGCCAGCATGGGAGGTGAACTGTGCCCCCTGCTGACTCTTCCCCCTACAGTGCTCGGTAACCTGTGGCAATGGCACCCAAGAGAGGCCAGTGCTCTGCCGCACTGTGGACGACAGCTTTGCCGTCTGCCAGGAGGAGCGGCCTGAGACAACGAGGATCTGCAGGCTTGGCCCCTGTCCCCGTAAGCCCTCTGCTCCCTGCCCCAGTATGCATCAGCCCAGGGCGAGGAGGCTGGGGGCTACGTTCAGGCAGATTTGACTCTTCCCCCAAAGTGTCAGGACACAATGAACTTGCAGAAGCAGAACATTCTGGGCCAGGGCTGGGCCTCTGCGGGTGGGCAGTGAAGGGAGTTGGCACCACGACCTCTCCAGGCCAGGCCACCGGGAGGTGGGTGTGGAGCTGACTCCCTTCTCTCTGCCCCCATGGCACTGTGTTGGGTGGGTGGACTCCAGCCCCACAGTTACAGGCACAACAGGACTCAGCTAGGGGGTGTCAGGTCCCCATGTGAGTAGGGGGTGCCCTGTGCCCTTAAAGGAGAATAGCCAGAACATGGTCTGACCAGCGTGGATGGGCCCAGCCTAGTGCCCAGACAGCTGCAGCCCCTCTCTACTCCCTCTAGGAAACATCTCTGACCCTTCCAAGAAGAGCTACGTGGTGCAGTGGCTGTCCCGCCCAGACCCGGACTCGCCCATCCAGAAGATCTCGTCAAGTAACCGCCCAGTTTATAACTCTGCCTCTGCCCTCCAGTGCATGCCCTGCGCCTTGTGGAGCTTGCCGTGGGCCCCCCTCCTCTCTTTCTATGGGAAGCTGCCCTGACTCCTGAGCGCTCTCCAGGTTGATCAGTTTTCTCCCGGGTCTCTGTGCTCGGTGTCTCCTTGGGAGCCTTTGCTGCCTGCAGGCCCCGATGGCCTCGCAGAGGCATGGCCTTGGGGCTCTGGCCTTTTGTGTGGGGGCCAGGACCTGGTTGGCGATGGCTTGTAAAGGGGCAAAGATCTGTCGTGGTGCTGGAGGGGCCAGAGGCCACAGTGTGAATGTGACCACTTCGTCGCGGGGATCACCCCGTGGGGCCGCCTCCCTCCTGGCTGAGCTGCAGGTCGGAAGTCGGGGGGGACTGGCCGCTCCTTCACACTGCCCACCGTGGGGCGTAGCTGGAGGGGTCTCTGGGGCGTGCGGTTTCGCGTCGCCGCGCCGTGGGGGGACCCACCAGGGTTTCCCGCCAAGCCAGGGGCTTCCGGCTGCCACCACTGCTGCTGCTGCTACCTTTTGCTGAGTGTCCTGACTCGTGGAACCGTGGCCTGCTTCCACTCGGCCTTTGCGTCCAGCTCCACAGCCCTCCGCCTGTGCCCTGTGCTCTCAGGGGTCCGGATCAAACGAGAGCGGCAGGGGGCGTGACCCTGTGGTGGGACCTCGGGAGTCCCCGCACTTACACTCTGTCCATTAGCCCCAATGGCCTTTTCTCATCATGCGCACAACACTCCGTCCATAGGGTTGAGCGAGAGCGAGCGAGGGAGAGAGAGAGAAAGAGAGAGAGAGAGGGAGAGAGAGACACGGATGTGCCTCACCTACCAGTGTGAACAACTACAGAATTACCTCAATTTTTATTGCTTTTTGCTTAGAAAAACTATGTAGAAAATGCCTTAAAGTTGAAAGGTAACAGAATCAGCTGCAATTGCCAGCTTCTGAGGGGGGGGGCACGGTCCAGGTAGGAAGGTGTCAGGGAGCCGTCAATCCATCCACCTTTTGCCAAGTTGAAGGTTGCCGAGCCGCAGGGCCTCGCGCCCTCCGCTGAGCGCCTGCGCACTTGGGCGCCAGGTCTCCGCGGAAGGAGCCGTCTCCGCCCCGCCCCGCCAGCGGCGCTGACTGTTGCGTGGGGCCCCGCAGGGGGGGGGGTGTGGGGCTCCGACAGCGCGGCCTTACACCGGGAGACCCCCGGGCCCTGCCGAGACCAATGTAGCACATCGCCCCTCCATCAGCCCCTCTGTTAATAGCACCCCCTCTCCGCGGCTCTGATCACTGTTATGTAAATAACCGGTGTGTAACGCTTACTAATCCTACGACTGTTAACTTCCAACTTTGACAAGGCTGTGTGAGCGACGTGCGCGACTGGGGAAGGTGCAATGAGGCTCTGGGCATCGTGCTCTCTGTCTATATGCACTTTGGTTTATCAGGGATATTTTATTAGTGTTTTGTATGTATTTAATGACGTATTATATAGGTTCCATTGTCGTTGCTTTTCCGATATTTTTATGAGACGTTAGCGTGTGCCAAAGTGACTGTGAAAATGATCTTTTATTCCTACTCATGGTGGAAAGACCTCCTGTCATGCATCCCACAAATAAACTCAATAAAAGTTCCGTGAAACTGGGCGCTCTGCTTGAGTTCAGCAAGCTGGTGGCTCATTTTTCTCATCTTCCCTGCTGACAGGCTGGAGAGCTGTGGGGCTCACTGTGTAGCACCGGTTACCCTAATTTCCTATCCAAATGACTTTACTGCGCTATGCTATGTAGATATTTAGCTTCCTTCCCCCAGCAAAAGGCTGGAGCGCCCTCCCCTCCCCCACCCCCCTGCTCTTTTCTGAATATGAAAACTGAGAAGACACGCCAGGTGTCTTTGACTTTTGAGCGTGAGTGCTAAATGAGCATCTGGTAACAATATGTAGATTCTATCCTCAAGGTTGTCAGGAAAAGGGCCCAAGAGGAGTTTCTACTCAAGTCTGAGGTCAGAGCCAGTGGAGTTGGAGTGGGAGGCAGCAGTCACCAGCCCCTGGCTCCAGGCTTAGCTCTGGTCCTTAGAACATGGGCTTCCTGTTTGGGGAGGATGAGATGGGGCCCCAGGAGAGCCCTGATAGGGAAGGGGTGAGGCAGCCTAGTCTCCTGGGCAGTGGCCTGCAGGCACTGAGGGTGTATGTGCTCAGCAGTGCCTGCCATGTCTCCCCAGGTCTGCCCTGGGGAGCAGCAGGGTCTGTGCTCACTCACCTTGCTGACAATGACCAGACAGGGTCAAGGTTCAGCAGGGACCTCCTGACCTGGGACCTGTGCCCTGCTAGTAGAAATGTCTCTACTGTTTTTTTCTGGACCACTATGAAGGACTCATCTGCCAGGGAGGAGTAAGAAAGTATGGGAAACCATAAAAGAGAGCCCAGCATTGTAGAGACAGCCTGGGGCACAGGGCCTCCCCAACCTCCAGAGGGGTCCTAGTAATTACGGCTGAACTCATCGTGCCCAGAGCTCCAGTCTTTAAAAGAAATTACAGCTTGAGAGAGACAGGCACTTCTAAAAAAATTGTGTCTGCCAGCCCTTCATTCTATTCAGTTGCCTTCCCAGAGAAGGGTAGGTAGCAATTTCCCTCTAGAAGGGGCCCAAGCAAGAGCAGCAGACAGACTACCCACAGCCCAGTTTCTGTGTGTTCAAGGGACACTCGAGGTGCCATGGAGGATGTGGGTAGGAGGGTGTCAATCACTTGTTCAACCAGCTGCAGGAACTGGAATGTTGAAATGGGTGACTGGGCCCATTTTGCTAAGGAAGGAGAACAGAGCAGTCTCCATCCCAGCAAAGCTTAGGAGGTGGGAGAGAATTAGTGGTGCATAAACGTGGCCTTTGTTTCACTGGGTGCTCCCTTCCTGGCTCTCTTCACCCTCCAGGGCCACCCCAGGGGAAAGTCTCACTTGGCACCAGCTTCAGCATCTCTCACATCTGCTCATGCTCCTCCAACTTTGAGCTTTGCATTCGAGTTTTAAAAACTGTCTTAAAAGACTCCTTTTAAAACTTTTATTTATATTCATGTTGACAGTTACCTTTCTTTACCCCAGTAGTTTTCCATGAACAATAGTGTTATAACGTTTTTCTTCTAAAATAAATTTTAAGTGAAAAAAGGAGTGAATTTAAAGGGAATTACAAAGCAAGTGGTAGTAGAGTAAGTATTCCAATATAGCTGAGATTGTGGGAATGGCACTGACCTCAGTCTTCAAAAACTGTGTTTACTCTCAACAGTTGATTGTCATTCACAGGAAGACTATGTCTTGCTAGTTAGCTGCTGCTGGAAACGGCTGAAGATCAAGTATTATAAAACCAGAATTATTATCTTGATAGAGCATTGTCACTGGACAATGCCTCAGGACACAGCATTTATTTCTGTAGTCAGTGACAACACTTAAACTATACAACCACTGGTATACTTTTTTTTTGGAGGCATGATCTCTATTGCCCAGGCGAGGGTTCAGTGTATGATCATAGCTCACTGTAACCTCAAACTCCTGGGCTCAAGCTTGTCTAAGGCTTGCAAGTAGCTGGGACCACATCTGGCTAATTTTTGTAGTTTTTATAGAGACAGAATCTCACTATTTTTTCCCAGACTGGTCTCAAACTCCTGGTCTCAAGTGATCTCCTGCCCTCCATCCCAAAATGCTGGGATTACAGGTGCGATACACCTTGCCTTGTCCATCAGAATACTATTAAGAGTGGTTCGTAGTGATTATTTTGAAAATTTTCTAGGCTGCCCAGCTCTTGGCCAGGGCATTTTTTAATAGTTTATTCATTCATTGACTCGTTTTTATTTTTTAAAAACTGAGAGCAATACAGCCCACTGCTCAGAGGCAATGAGGCTTGGAAATCCACCCTGTAGACGAGGTGGAAGGGGAGCCCAGCACCTGTACCACTGCCATTTATTCAGCAGACATTCACTGAGCATTCCCTTTGCGTCAAGCTCTGATCCAGACTCTTAACCAGGGGTAAGCCAACATTTTCTTTAAAGGGTCAAATGGTAAATAAATATTTTGGGCATTGCGGCCCATATGGTCTTTGTCATAACTGCTCAGCTTTGCCAATGTAGTGGGAGAGTAGCCATAGATAACCAATGCATGGGCATGGCTGTGTTCTAATAAAGCTTTATTTACAAAACCAGGTGGAGGGATGGACTTGGCCCACAGGCTGTAGTTGGCCAATCCCTGCGCTAGACTGATGTGATACCTGATTTTCATGGATCCCAACCTCGTAGGGGAGACAGATGAGGGAGGCGGAGACACAAGTAACTGTTTAATACCAATCTTATTATATGAAGGAAATGTCACAGTGTGGTGAGGTGGCCTCTCTCAGTACCATCAGGCCCAGCTCCTTTGTCAAAACCTACGGGGAGGAGGCTGCCCCTACATCTTACCAAGAGCCCTTCATGTCTCCCTATGGGCTGTGATCCGTGGTTTCACATGTTCAGACTCAGTAGCTCCAGAGATAGGGGTGAGGAGCAGGGGCCGGATGGGAGCCCTTTGTCCCCCCTCATCTCAACTATAAATAGGACATTCTGATTCTTTTTTTTTTTTTTTTGCAGTTTTTGGCCGGGGCTGGGTTTGAACCCACTACCTCCTGCATATGGGGCCAGCGCCCTACCCCTCTGAGCCACAGGCACTGCCCAGGACATTCTGATTTTACGTGTATACTGGGTATCTGTATAAGAGTTTTATCTGATGGGCAGCGCATGTGGCTCAGCGAGTAGGGTGCCAGCCCTGGCCAAACTGCAACAAAAAAAATAGCCGGGCGTTGTAGCAAGCACCGATAGTCCCAGCTGCTCGGGAGGCTGAGGCAAGAGAATCGCCTAAGAGCTGGAGGTTGCTGTGTGCTGTGATGCCACAGCACTCTACTGAGGGTGACAAAGTAAGACTCTATTTCTAAAAAAAAAAAAAAAAAAGAGTTTTATCTGAGGAAAGTATTTTGCCAGTTTAAAACCCCGTAAGCCACATCTCGAGGTCTTCTGATTTGATTTCTGGAACCACCTCTTGGCACGAGGCCCTCCACCCTCCCCACTCTACATTGGGAGCATGTTTCTTAGTCCCAGTGTTAGGGAGACCTGGGCTTTTCCTGAGTGGCTGATGCGTTTTCATCTTCTTTGCATTGTGGCCGTGTGGCCAGCCACTTTTCCTCCTTATTTTGGCCACTTAGAAGCTGAGAGCCAAACTGAGTCCCCCTCAGGCACCTGCTGCTCTTCCTCTTCCCTGTACTTTGCTATTTCAGACCCAAATCTCCCTGCTCTGGGCTTCCTCAGCCATTCATGGTTACCCGTTTTGTATTTATACTTTTACGCATCCTTTGCTTCACTGTGCTAGGCTCCGGTGGACCATCCAAATGCAGTCTGAGGCTCTGCCCTTTGGAGCTTTCAGGCTGATGTAACTGTCTGGAACTGGTCAGCTCATACGTGAGCTTGCCAGCTGAGAAGACACAACACCACGAGTCCCTGGGCTGCGGGATCTTCCCTCCTCAGGTTGGGTGATGTCTGCCTGGGGAGATGTGTTCCAGCTGTCCCTAAAGGATGTGCGGTGGCAGCCAGAGGCAGAAGGGAGATGCCAGCACGTGGCCAGTGCATAGGAGAGTTCTGAGAGATGAGGGGCCAGGTCAAGGCCTTCAAATGGGGGTACGTGTGTGACATGGTTGTGTTTTCAGTTAGAGAACAGCATTCTGACTGGAGCAGGATGGCTAGGTGAGACAGGGAAGGTATGAACACAGGGCTGAAAGCAGGCTCGTAGCATGTTACAGCCAAGAGGCAGGCTAGCCAGGGAGGTGGAGGGAGAGAGAGGAATGTGGACCTAGTTAAGAAGAAACTCAGAGGGACTTGGAGATGATCAGCTGTGAGTGAGGGAGCAGGACGTATGAGGGATCCCCAGGTCTCTGGCTTGTGTGCCTGAAAGGTCATGCCTTGAAGCAGGTGATGTCAACAGAGGCCCTGAGCTTGGGCTGGACATGTTGGGCCTCAGGGACCTTTGGGCCCATGGGGGTGTAAGGGTGTGTGTCTCATAGCAAATAGTATGTAGCAAAAGTCTGAAGCTTTAGGAGTTTGGGGCTAGTGGTCTGAGTTACCAGCCTCTCATGGAAAATTGCAGGCTGGAGACGTGGCCACGCAGAAATAGAAGGATGTCAGAACCACTAATCCTTGAGGGGAGGATGGTCTGCTTGTCTGTCATTGTAGGAAGTTCCAGAAGGCTTGGCAACTTCAGCTGTAGATAGCACTCGCTGTGTGTGTGGTGTGTAGGACCACCGCGTCAGGTGCAGCTCCCACCCAATGCCCCAATGCCCTCTCCTTCCCTCCCCCTTTCTGTCCTTCCTTCCTTTCAGCAGGAGATGAGATCAAATAACTGAGGAAAAGGAGGGCCCATCAGAGGTGTGTGTGGACAGTAGAGAAACCACACCAGGCAGTGCTCAGCCCATCAGATCAGCGATCAGGAATTGATAGTGGATCAAATATGCCCTGTGATATGACTTATTCTTTCATACTGTATGATTTTTTGAAAGTCATCTAAACATTTATTTTGTGGAATGATGTGGTGGGGAGTAGAGATCAGGTACAAATTTAGGGAGACAGAGAGTGAAGAGAGAATGAGAGCAAGAGGGGTGGGATGGCTGGGATGAACTGAGCTGCAGACAGGACAGGAGAAAGGCCAGGGGGAGGATGGCCAGTGGAAAGAAAGGACAGTGAGTGGTGGCTTCTGCAGAGAGTCAGGGCTCTCCCTGCAAGCTGATCGTGGCTGACCAGTTCACATGTGGAGAGGGAAGAGGAAAAGATGTGCTGGCGGAAGGATTAACCTAGTGAAGGTAGCAAGTTTGTTTGGGAATTGGCCAGAAACTCAATGGGAAAGGGCCATTGGGTGGAAGGAAAAGTGGCAAGACATGAGGCTTTCAGGTAAGTTGAGGCAGGTGTAAGGAAGCCCATACAAATGTGGGTGATTTTTTATTTCCCCTTAGTCACATTCAGTTACAAAGATCATCTGGAGAGTTGGGGTCAGGATAGGAACAGAGTGGTGGAATGAGGTGAGGCCATACCCATGGCTGTGGAACTTGTCTTGGGTTTAGGAATCAGCTCCTTTAGGTTTACCTTTGTTAGAGTTAAATTGTTAGATTATTGTAGTGTCAAACTCTGCCGCAGAATTTCATTGGGGTTGCTCCTGGGATGTCAAATGTGAAGATCTGACAAAACCCTGTTCTTTAAAATGAGCTTGGAATCACTCCACGCGAACAAAGAGGCTTCATTTCTTTCTCAAGCTTTGGGAGATACTGAGACATCCAGAGCTGTCCGGGCCTGCTTGGAGGAGGGGCGCTCACAGCTTGTGTGTCAGCACTCCAGGGCCACGTTCCTGCGTGCTGCCCGCTCTGGGGCTGCTTTGAACTGAACCCACAGACTTTCCTCCTGAGCTCACTTGCCTCTGTGCTGCCTCTGGGCTCTGTCATGTGCCTCCAGCAAGCTGCACCTGTGGGGGAGCAGAGGCCCCCTTATTTTGTCCTTTGGTTATTTGTCCCACTTTTCTCTTTCAGAGGGCCACTGCCAAGGTGACAAGTCAATATTCTGTAGGATGGAAGTCTTGTCTCGCTATTGCTCCATCCCAGGCTACAACAAGCTGTGCTGCAAATCCTGTAACCTGCACAACAACCTCACCGGCGGGGAGGACGGGCTGGAGCCGCCACCTGGGAAGCACAATGACATTGACGTGTTCATGCCCACCCTCCCAGGCCCCACTGCGGTCGTGGAGGTGCAGACTTCCCCAGGCCCCCCTCAGGAGGTCCCTCTCAATGCCTCCAGCACCAATGCCACGGAGGACCACCCGGACACCAACGCTGTAGATGTACCCTACAAAATTCACGGCCTGGATGATGAAGTCCAGCCGCCCAACCTGATCCCTCGACGACCGAGCCCGTATGAAAAGACCAGAAACCAAAGAATCCAAGAGCTGATTGATGAGATGCGGAAGAAAGAGATGCTTGGAAAGGTCTAATAAAGTGGAAAGATAGCATCCATAGCATTTTATTTTTCTTGCTTATAGAGATATTCCATGGGATAGCAAATCCTCTGTCGTGAAGATGAAGCCAAAATTCCTGATTCCAAAAGGTTTTGAGAAAACAAAGAGGAGGAGTGGTGTAAAAAATGTGGGTGTGAGAACGTGGCGACTGGGCTAGCGGGTGTGCTTCCTGCGATGGAGCTGGGTATGGAGAGGAGAGGAGCACGGGAGGGGACGAGGGTGACTCTGGGAGGAATAAGCTCGCCCCACATAGCCGAGCAGGGATTGGGACTCTTTCTCTCCTTCGTGGTGATATGGGACATTTCCCTCCTGTCCCCAGATTCAGGTACCTAATAACTGACCAGCTGCCATGATGGGCACAAGGAAGTAGAGGTCATGAACTCAAACACCCACATGGGCCAGGTAGGTGATGAGGATGAGGGTAGTGGCCAGCTGGGGACTGTGACCATCCAGAGAGCTACAGCCACGGAGACCTGATTGTTGGTTCTAATCGTTGCTGCCACTGTGAAGTCTGTATCTCTCTTCTCCACTGCCCGCGGCCTTGCCAGGGAATGTGCCTTTTCAGAAGAAGTCTAGATTTTCATGTGAAAAATACAATCTTTAAAAGTCTACTCAAAATATTTTAAAGAGAGTGGGAGTCTGGTAAGCTGTAGATCACCAGGCCACCACCTCTAGTCTCAGACTTGGCCTGAAGAAGTTTTGCTAATTGAGGACTAAAAGTCATCTGACCCATTTGGTGCTCACATGGTACTGCATCTGAACGTCTTGACCTAGCTTGAAGCTGCGTGGCTGTCCTTCTCACTCGGGAAGTAATGAGAGTCCTGTAACTGGAGACATGACGAAGACACTGGCCTCTCCCAGCCTCTCCCCCGCCTCCCTTCTCTACTGACCCTGGTCTTGCTGGTACCTCCCAGGCTCTGGTGGAAGAGCCCCACATTCTCCTCTGGCCAGCCTGGCCTTGGGGGTCCCGAGAGAGCCTCCTTCCTCCCCAGGTGTCCCAAAAGAATAAGGGAGGCACATGCTCTGTTGGGAGAGTTCAGTGAGCAGCCCAAGGCTCAGGGATCTCACCCCCCCACCCCCGCGAGGGGCTGGGGTGCTGCCACTGGCATGGCCACACCTGTGGGTTCCCAGACCCTGAGCTCTGTGGACTCCTCCCTGCTCCCGGGCCAGCTTCACCTGCCCCCAGAGGACAGGCTCTAGCCCTGCCCCACCTCACTTCTGTTCCTTCCAAGTTTC
The DNA here is from genome assembly GCA_963574355.1 of Loris lydekkerianus. Taxonomy (NCBI): domain Eukaryota; kingdom Metazoa; phylum Chordata; class Mammalia; order Primates; family Lorisidae; genus Loris; species Loris lydekkerianus. Next base: position 46,773 of record CAUYPK010162299.1, on the reverse strand, counting down.
AGAACCCAGTGGTGACTGCAAGGCTTGGCCTCTGATGGGAAGCTTGGGGTGGAACATGGAGAGAACATGCTTTATCTTCTGCTTTTTCAGAATTTAATGACTTCAATTTTTAGCAAAGTGGTGTTTTGTGAGCAAGATTCAAGTAAGAGAAAACTAGGAGGAAAGGCGGAGTGGAGATGGATAGGAGGAGGGTGGCTAATTGTTCCTCTCACTGCATTGCTGCTTTCTGAACATGCAGCTTAAACTTCCCCAAATCATAAGACCCAGGGGCACATTAGTTCCTTAGCTGGGTCTAGCCTGACACATCATTCTTAAGTTTTTCGTGTCCAGGAAACTTGTAGAGGCTGTGTATTCTCACTCACTTCTGTTTACTTCCCCATCATCTAGTTGAGAATACTGGGGCTCAGGATCATCCCTAATGGCTACTTTCTAAGTTGAGATTTGTGGTGCTGAGATGTTTGTCTGAATCTGTGTATGTGTGTGGGTGGGTCTGTGTGTATGGTCTGAGGAACAAGGAGAGGGTTCAGTAAGAACAGGATTTGGGGTGGTGCTTCACCTCCCAGCTGGGGGCGAATAGCCTCCCCCCCACACACATGCTTGTGTACTGTCCTGGTCTCTCCCAAAGAACCAAACTGGAAAAAACCTTTTGACTATTTCTCACAATATCATATCTTTAACAAGATGTGGTCTGGAGCACTTCTGCAATCCTGCCTCTCTGTAATTTGGAAGGGGAGCCCATGGCTTTCCATCATTTGTTGAACCCAGGACAGCTGGTGCTATTCACGGGCTGAAGAACTAGGCAGTCTTTGTTGGGGTCTGTCCTAGAACCTAGGAGGAAGTTTAGGACTAATGCTAGAGGAGAGTATTGGCTTACCCAGCCTCGGGATGGGAGTGATTCATTCCAAGATCCCAGGGCTTATGTCTTGGGGCTGAAAGCTTTTGGGAAGAGACCCTGGTGGCTCATTCCCTGGCTCAGCTGAAGGGAGCAAGGTCACTCTGGGGACTGTAGGCCAGTGTGGCTGTGGCCTCAGGTCCCATCAATGTGTTGAGCCCTGTATCCAAAGAGGTCTCTAGAGCTAGAAGGTCCTCAGAGGTCTCTCTGTCCAAGGAACTCAATGTTCATTGAGAAACTGCAACTCTCCACTGATCTGGGACTGGTTGGAGAACCCACTTAGAAACAGTCCTGACCTTTCCCAGCCAGGTTCTGCATCTGAGGGCCTCCTGGTGCCTGGAGCAGGCAGACAATGTCATCTTGCTGAGTTTCTATGACCACAACGAGACTCAGGCCATCCATGGCACAGGAAGATTGGCTGGGGTGCCCGGGAGTTCCTCCTCATTCGTGGGCAGGCACTTGTGTTAGATTTTCAGATCCAGCTCCCTGACTTACTCCTTTTGGGAAACCCATGGAATTTCATGTATAAGCCTTTCATTTGTATTTTGAGGTATTTTCTTTGTTTTGAGTATATAAATGGTGCTCAATAGCAACATCTTGTCAGATGAAGCATTGTGATTCTATTCACTCCTGCACGCAGGCAGCCATGGTACTGAATCCTTAAGGTGCTGAATGAGAATCAAAATTTTATCTTACTGATAACAACAATCAATACATTTTTGTTCTGTGTAGTAAACTTTGGTTCCTTACTTTTATAACTTATTAAAGTTAAAATGTCTATGTTTTTGCAAATCATGTCTGCATTTGTTACCTTGACTACACTCAGCTCCACCCCCAGCCTGAACTTGGCCAGAACAGAAGGTTGAGCTGCTTGGTGAGGCCATGAGGTGGGGGGAACCCTGGGGAAGCTGAGCCCGTGCTGCCCCAGTCAGGACCTTGTAGAGGGCAAAGGCACCCAGAAAAGTGTTCTTCTCCCAGCTTTCCACAAGGTTGACTCTCTGTGTGACATGACTGAGCCAAGCCCCCAACTTAACCTTGAGTTCAGGGAAGAGATGAAGAATCTCTAGACATCGCCTCTCCCCCATCCCCTATTAAAACCTTTTCTTTCCCATGATTAGGGTTTCCAGAAAAAATGCTAGACATAGCATTAATTTGAAGTTCAGAGAAACAATCAATACTCTTTTGCTATAGAAGTGGAATGCACTTATCCCAAAATGATTTGTTGTTTCTCTGAAATTCAGATTTAACTGGGACTCCTGTATTGTCATTTCTTAAAATTTGGTCCCCCTGTGCTTACTGTTCCACTTCTAAAGGAAACTCAGTTTTCTCTGGCCCTCACTGCTACCAGCAGTGTCGGGGAGATGGGGGCAGAAAGACGAGATTCCTTAGGGCCTTGATTTTTGTAGTATTTCCATGCACTCCTTATATATGGAATCAGCAATTGTTGGGAACAGTATTCTATAGATGGCCATTATGTCAAAGTTGTTAGTTTGGTATTCAAATATTTTGTATCTTGATTTTATTCTCTTCTTATTCTATACTTTGACAGAATGTCATTTTAATAGCTCCCACCGATCATGGATTTTAACTATTTCTACTATTTCTGTTATTTCACTATTTTGAGGTCACATTTAGGGGAACAAACACATTTCTCGTTGTTATCTTCTTGGTGGCATCATCCTTTTATCATTATGAATTGACTGATTTTATTTCCAGAGATAATTTTCCTTGAAACTCTCCCTTTGTGTTAGTCCAGCGGCACTCTGTCAGCTTTCTGTTGGTTAGTAGTTACACGATGTAACTTCTACTCCTTTACTTTCAAATTTTCTATAATATCCGATGTGTTCTGTTTGTACTTTATAAACATATAATTTTTAATATGGTCTTATATTTTTGATCTTTTAATTGGGCCATTTAGATTACATTTACTGTCATCACTGCGCCCTGTGCCCATCTTCTGTGCTCTCTACTCGTTCTGAACGTTCTGCGTCTTTTTTCTCTTCTTTCTCACCCTCCATCGGATTGGGGCCCTTTTCCCCATTACATTTCAACTCGCTGTTAGTTTTGAAACTATGTACTGTTTTTCTCTTATTTTAATGACTGTTCAAGGAACTTCAACATGCATTCTTGACTTACCAGAATCTATGATGGCTCTTAAATTTACTTTCTTGACCACAATGCAATTTTTTGAACAGTATTCTGAAGTAGTACCCTCAAACTATCAACTTTCATTTCATTGTGCCCTTTAAAAGGAGTTAATAGAAAAATGAAATAAAAAATCAAAGATATACAAAACACACCAGCTACTCGGAAGGCTGAGCATAAAGATTGCTTGAGCCCAAGAGTTTGAGATTGCTATGCCACGGCACTCAACCCCAGGGAGACTGAATGAGACTCTATCTCAAAAAACAAACAAACAAATAAGTAAAAATGGTGGCATACAATTGATATACAACAAACTGCAAGATACTTAATTGTATAATTTTTTTTTTTGAGACAGTCTTATTGTGTCGCCCTCAGTAGAGTGCTGTGGCGTCACAGTTCACAGCAACCTCAAACTCTTGGGCTCAAGTGATTCTCTTGCCTCAGCCTCCCAAGTACCTGGGACTACAGGTGAATGCAACAACACCCAGCTATTTTTTTGTTACAGTAGTCATTGTTGTTTAGCAGGCCCAGGCCGGGTTTGAACCCTCCAGCCCCAGCGCCGAGCCTTAAGTGTATAATTTGACAAGTTTTGAAAAATGTATAATAAATCTATAAATGACACATGTATAAATGTACCTAAACATTTATACTTGTCAAAAATGGATAATGTCCCATTTATACATTTTTCACCTCCTCCATCCATCACCTCCCAAATTTACTTCTACCCCTTTGTAGTCTCCCTTCCCGTCCCTCCTATCTCCAGGCAAAACCACTGGTCTCCTTGGTTTGAATCACTACAGGTTAGTTTTCACATTCTAGAGTTTCATAAAAATGGAATTAAACAGTATCTACAGTGACTGCTTCCAATCAACGTAATTCTTTTTAGACTCATACATGTCATTGATTATATCCATAGGTTATTCCCTTTTATTCCTGGGATAAATGGCTATATTATAATTTGTTTCTTCATTCACCAGTTAATGGACATGTCTTTTCATGATATTGTCATACATGTGAGACGAATGTGTGTGTGTGTCTGTCAATCTTTGCCAAGTTTTTATTGAGTTACTATTCTATTTCGTTTTGAGAGTTTTTTATGTTATAAACACGAGTAACTTATTAGAATGATGTTTTGCAAATATTTTCTACATGTTTGTGGCTCATCTTTTTGTTCTCTTAACGATGTCTTTGGAAGAGCAGAAGTTTTTAATTTTAGTAGAGTTCAGTTTATCCATTTGTTCTATTATGGATTGTGCTTTTCAGGTTGTATCTAGAAATCTTTGCCTGACTTAGGTTCACAGAGATTTTGTCCTAGAAGTTTTATAACCTTTGGCTTTAAGTGCATGTCTATATTTTGAGTTAATTTTTATATACAGAGTGAAGTATGGATCCACATTCCTCACATTTCCAGATGTTGGAGCATCATTTATTGGAAAGACTACGCTTTCCCCACTAAGTTGCCAAAGGTCATGAAGGTTTCCTTTTATTTTTTTCTATAAGCTTAATGGTTTTAGCTCTTACATTTAAGTCTATGATACATTTTGATTTAATTTTTGTCTATGGTGTGACATTAATGTCTAAATTCATCTTTTGTGTTTAGATATCCAATTGTCATTTGTTGAAAAGGTTATCTTTTCCCCAGAAAATTTCCTTTGTATGTTTGTGAAAATAAAGTGATCACAATTTTAAGTATTTCCCTATTAAATCTGTTCTGTTGATCTTCCCTTATGCTAGTATCACACTGTCAGGATGATCACAGCTTTTAGTGAGCTTGAAATCAGGAAGCATAAGTCCTTTAATTTTGTTCTTTATCAAAATTATTTTGGCTTTTCTGGGTCCTTTGCATTTCCATATAAATTTTTAAGTCAGCTTGTCAATTCTGCAAAATGGCCTCCTAGAATCCGAGCAGGATTACCTTGAATCTATAGGTTAATTTGGGAAGAATCAACATCCTAACAATATTGTATTTTCTACTTCATAAATATGAACTCTCCATTTATTTAAATCCTTAATTTCTCTGAGCAGTGCCTTGTAGTTTTCCATGTACAAGTCTCAAACATTTTGTTAAATTAATCTCTAAGCATTTTATTCTCTTTGATGGAATTGTTCTCTGAATTTCATTTTTAGATGGTTCATTGCTAGCATGTGGTCTGACAATTAAGTTTGCAAATTTTCCCTAGAAAAAGTGCTGCAGGGGTCGTTGTTGAATACCACTACAGTCATCTTCAAAGTGCTCCCATTGGGAAGCTGTGCACCAGCGCTTGCATCTAGCTCATGCCTGAAAGCAATTTGGAACTCTTTTTCTAAAATGGCCTTCAGAGCCATTGCCATGTTACCCTTGATGCCCTGAATGTCATCAAAATGTCTTCTTTTCAATATTTCCTTTATCTTCAGGTAAAGAAAAGTTACTGGGGGCCAGACTGGGTGAGTAGGGAGGGTGCTCCTATACAGTTATTTACTGGCTAATAATCCCCCCATAGACAGTGCCGTGTGAGGTGGTGCATTGTGATGCAGGGACGACACGTTTCTCTTGCCAAAATTTTCAGTTAAGATTTTCTTAATTGTTTCTCTCTCGATGGTCACTTGGTCTGTTATCCTTTTCAGAGTTAGCCAACCATTTTGAAGGCAAATTCCATGCGTTCTTGCAATGTTTTCATCACTTCTGCTTGTTAACTAGCTACTTCTTCTTGTTAATTGGCCACCCCGACCTCTCTTCATCAGTGACACTTTCTCTCCCCTCAGATAAACGTTTAATGTGTTTGTCCCCATAAACTTGGACTAGCATGTCCCCGATTTCACTTCCACTCTTGCCAAATTTAACAAGAAATGTAATGTTGGCTCATTGCTCTAATTCAAGCTCTGACATTCTTATGATGGCAACAACGACAAGGAACACTACGTAGCAAGACACCACCACACACTGACATGAACACAACTGTGAGACACTGATACACCAAAGTAATGAACACTTACCACGTTGTTCATACAGTGCTAACGTAACTGCATGGTGGCAAGTTCATGAACTGAATTGTCAGACCTCATATAAAAGCACAATTGCTTTTTGTATTTTAATCCTGAGTCCTCATACTTGCTGAAAATATTTGTGAGTTCTATAGCTTTCGTGTATTGATTCCTTCCTGTTGCCTATGTACAGGATCATGGCATCAGTGAATAAAGACAGTTTTACTTGTCCCTTTTCAATCTGGGCCTCTTTCTTTTTCATTATTGGACTGGCTAGAACTTCCCTGTAATGCTGAATAGAAGTGCCAAGAATGGACATGCTTGCCTCATCATATAATGGGAAAAGTATCTAGCCTTTCCCCATTAATTATGATGTCATCTGTAGACTTTTACTAGATGCACTTTATTAGATTAAGGTAATTTGTATTCCTAATTTATTTTTGATCATAAATGGTATTGGATTTTGTCAAAAACTTTTTTTGTATATATTGAGATGATCGTTGAGCTCTTGTCCTTTATCCTGTTGATAATGTCCATTAATATATTTGCAGCTGTTATATCAATCTTGAATTCCAGAGATAGATCCCACTTGGTCCTAGCACATAATGTGTTTTCTCTGTTTCTAGATTTGGTGTGCGAGTATTTTATTAAGGGTGTTTGCATCTATATTCTGTAGTTTTCTCTGTCTTCGTCCGCTTTTGGCATCAGGGTAATACTAGCCCCACAGAATAAATTGGGAAGTATTCCCCCTATTCTTTTTACTGGAAGAGTTTGTGAAGAAATGATATCACTTCTTTTTAACATGTTTGACAGAAATAACCAGTGAAAACATCTGAGCCAGGCTTTTTCTGTGGCCAGAGTTTAAATTATGAGTTCAATTTCTTTACTTACTATAGGTCTATTATGATTTTCTATTTCTTCTTGAATCACGTTTGGTAGTTTGTAACTTTCTGGGAATTTTTCCATTTCATCTGTGTTGTCTGATTTGTTGGCACACAGTTATTCATAGTATTCCCTTATAAGCTTTTTAATGGCTATAGGGTCAATAGTGACATCACCTCTTTCTCCATTTATGTTTTTTCTCTTTTTTCTGCCTAAAGGGTTTTCAGTTTTGTTGTCTTTTCAAAGAATCAACTTATGGTCTCACTGATTTTTCTTTCTTGTTTTTTTATTTTCTCTTGCATTGATTTTCATTCTAATCTTTATTATTTCTTCTCTTTGCTTGGGGTTAATTTGCTCTTTTTCTTCTGGTTTCTTTCTCTCTCTCTCTTTCTTTCTTTCTGTCTTTCTTGTTGCCCTCAGTAGAGTGCCATGGTGTCACAGCTCACAGCAACCTCCAGCTCTTGGGCTTAGGCGATTCTCTTGCCTCAGCCTCCCAAGTAGCTGGGACTATAGGTGCCCTCCACAATACCCAGCTATTTTATTGTTGCAGTTTGTCTGGGGTTGGGTTCGAACCCACCACCCTCGGTATATGGGGCCGGCACCCTACTCACTGAGCCACAGGCACTGCCCGTTCTTCTGGTTTCTTAACATGAAAACAAAAGTTATTGATTTAAGATCCTTCTTATTTTTAATATAGGCATTCATAGCTATTTTTCCCTAACAGCTGCATTCTATTAATTTTGATAGGTTGTGTTCACATTTGCATTAAGTTTAAATACTTTCTGATTTCACTTAAGATTTCTTCTTTGACTCATGGATTATTTAAAAGTTATTTTTTTAAATTTCAAAATACTTGGGTAACTCCCATTTTTTTTTCTGTTACTGATTTCTGACTTAATTTCATTGTGGTCAAAAAAGTTTGCTTTGTATTATTGTGATACTTTTAAATGTATTAAGGGTTTTTATTTTTATTTTTTATTTTATTTTTGAGACAGAGTCTCACTATGTCACCCTCGGTAGAGTGCTATAGTGTCACAGCTCACAGCAACCTCCAACTCTTGGACTTAAGCAATTCTCTTGCCTCAGCCTTCCAAGTACCTGGGATTACAGGCACCCGCCACAACGCCTGGCTATTTTTCTGTTGCAGTTGTCACTGCTGCTCAGCTGGCTCAGGCTAGGTTAGAACCCGCCAGCCTCGGTGTATGTGGTTGGAGCTGTAACCACTGTGCTACAGGTGCTGAGCCTGTATTAAGGGTTTTTAAATGACCTAGTTTATGGTGTATCCAGAGTTCATGTGTGTTTGAAAATAATGCCCACTTTGCTGTCGTTGGCAAGAGTATTATACAGGTGTCAGTTAGGTCAGGGGGTTGATGTTTTTGTCTAAGGATTCTAATACTATGGTTTGTCTCTCTGAATGCTAATCTCCTCTTCCTGGTGTTGGCTGAGAATTTCTGACTCCCTTCAGTTATTTTATGCTTTCAAGTGTTTTGTTTTTCTTGGTCAACCTTTTTAGTTGTTTTTAGCAGAATGTTTGGTCTCAATGACCTAACTGAAATTTCTGGAACCTCTATTTTCAACTTTTAATGCAGGGGTGTCTATTTCTAACAATTGGAACTGGACTAGGTACCATTTCCAATAATGTGTGACACACCTTTGATGAAAGAAAATAGATGCTCGAGGGCTTTAAATTCCTAGCCAAGTTCCCAAATGTGACAATTCCTTCCTTATTCCTATAACAACTTAAACTAAAATTTTTATGATATAAATGACCATAATTTTACATAGTGAAGTTTGGTTTTTAGGCAAAAGCATTACTGGATAGAGAACAGCCATCACATAAATATTATATAGGCATAAAAGTTCGATTAACCTGGCTAATACATCAAAAGTTGTCATAAACTGACAAAGCTTCCACCCTAAGGAGAAAGCAACATGTCTTTCAGATATTGATAAATCAAGCAGAAAAAAATATTAATGATATGTAGAAGACTTGAATAATACAATAAAAAGCTTGATCTAAGGAACACACATACATCTTTGTTCCCCAACAAATAAATAACTCACATTCTTTCAAGCACATATGAAATGTTTATGAAAACTGGTAATATATCAGGTAATTGAGGAAGCATAATAAATTAAAACTATTTAATGTAATATAACTACATGTAATTAATTTAAAATCGATACCTAAAATTTAGTTTAAAACATGTTTAAAATTAAAAAATATTGTTTCTACATAAATTATAGGTCAAAAAATCACATTGAAAATTAGAAAATACTGGTCACCAAGATGACAGAATAGGGCCAAGCACAGTGGCTCATGCCTATAATCCTAGCTTTCTGGGAGGCCAAAGTGGGTAGATTGCTTGAGGTCAGGAGTTTAAAACCAGCCTGAACAAGAACTAGACCCCATCTCTAAAAATAGCCAGGTGTTCTGGCAGGTGCCTGTAGTCTCAGCTACGTAGAAGGCTGTGGCAAAAAGATCACTTGAGCCCAAGAGTTTGAGCTCTTGCTATGAGCTGTGTCACCACAGCACTCTATCAAGAGAGACAAAGTGAGACCCTATCTCAAAACAATAATAATAAAAAGATGGCAGAGTAGAAGAGAACCTGTACATGTCCCCCCACAACATGGATTCTGCACTCATCTAAACATTGAAGAGGTAATACTCCCAAACTCATTCTACAAGGCCAGTATTACTCAAATTCAAAAACCATACAAGGACACGACAATTACAATGGAAAAACTGCAGACCAGTATCCCTGATGAACATAGATATAAAACTCCTCAGAAAAACAATAACAAACTAAATTCAACAACACAATAAACAGATTATTCAACCTGATTAAATGGTTTCATCCCAGGCATGCAAGGATGGCTCAATATATTCAAATCAATAAATGTAATTCATCACATCAACAAAATCAAAGACAAAAACTATATGATAACTTCAATATATGGTAAAAAAAAAAAATCCTTAAAAATATTCAACATTCCTTTTTGATAAAAACACTCAATAAATTATGTACAGAAGAACCATGCATGCCAAGCCCACAGGTAATATCATTCTGAATGGGAAAGAATTGAAAGCCTTTCCACTAACATCTGGAAAAAGATAAAGATGCCCACTTTTATCACTTGTATTCAACATAGTACTGGAAATTGTTGTCAGAACAATTAGGCAAAAGAAAGAAATAAAGGGCATCTAAACTGGAAAGGAAGAAGTCAAATTATCCTTATCTGCAGATGACAGGATCTTATATTTAGGAAAACCGAAAGGCCCCTCAAGAAACTCTTAGAAGTCAGAAACAAGTTCAGTAAATACAAAAACAACACACAAAAATCAATGGCTTTTATATACATTAACAGTGATCAATATGAAAAATAAATCAAGAAAACAATCCCATTTATAGTAGATACAGAAAAAATAAAATACTTAGAAATAAATTTAAACCATATAATTGACAGATCTCTATGAGGAAAACTATAAATCACTGATTAAAGAAATTGAAGAAGGTACAAAGAAACTGAAATATTTTATATGCTATTGGATTGGGAGAATTAATATTGTTAAAATGTCTATACTACTGAAAGCAATAAATAGGTTTAATCCAATCTCTATCAAAATACCAATGACATTCTTTACAGAAATAAAAAAAAAATACTAAAATTTATATGGAATCACAAAAATCCCTGAATAGCTAAAACAATCCTGAATAAAAAGAACAAAGCTGGAGGCATCACAGTACCTGGTTTCAAATTATACTACAAAACTACAGTAAACAAAACAGCATGGTACTGGCATAAAAACAGATATATGGACTAATGGAACAGAATGGAGAATCCTGAAATAAATCCATACACTTACAACCAAATAATTTTCAACAAAGTTACCAAGAACACAAATTGTGAAAAGGAGAGTCTCTTTAATAAATGGTGCAGGGAAAACTGGATGTCCATATGCAGAAGACTGAAACTAGATCCCCAGCTTTCACCATATACAAAAATAAACTCAAAATGGATTAAAAACTTACATGTAAGACCTGAAACTATGAAACTATTAAAAGAAAACATTGGGGAAATGCCACAGGACATTGGGCTAGGGCAAAGATTTTGGTGGGGGGTAAGACCTCAAAAGCACAGGCAACAAAAGCAAAAATAGACAAATGGGATTCTGTTAAGCTAAAAAGCTTCTGGACAGCAAAGGAAACAATCATAGAATGGAGGAAAATATCTTCACACTATGGATCTGACAAGGGGTTAATATCTAGAATGTATAAGGAACTCAATCAATAGCAAAAACAAAAAATAAAATTCAATTAACAAATGGGCAAAAGACCTGAATAGACCTGTTACCAAAGAAGTCATACAAATGGCCAACAAGTATATGAAAAAATAATATCACTAATCATCAGAAAAATACAAATCAAAACCAAAATGAAACATCATCTCACCCCAGTTAGAATGGCTATCATCAAAATGACAAAATACAATAAATGCTGGTGAGGATCCCAAGAAAGGGGAAGGCTTATATACTGTTGGTGGGAATGTAAAATAGTATAGCCATTATGGAAAATACTATGGAGGTTCCTAAACAAACTAAAACCAGAACTACCGTCTGATCTAGCAGTCTTAATACGGGGCATAAATCCACGAAAAACAAGAAAGAAAGAAAAGGAAATCTGTATATTGAAGAGATATCTACACTCTTGTGTTTATTTCAGCACTATTCAGAAAAGCCAAGATCTAAAGTCAACCTAAGTATACGTCAATGGATGAATGGATAAATAAAATGTAATGTGTATATACACACACACAATGCCAAAAAAATGTATACACATTTTAATAAAGAAAAAAAAACTTTTACCTTTTATATGAAAGTGTGGGTGATTATATAAAGGTAAAACACAACTATAGCCCAGGACAAAGGAGGGAAGAGGACGGTGAGGGGAAGTGCAGCGGGAGGCCAGGTGGAGGGAGGCTAATCAGTGGGACCTCACCTATGGTGCATATTGCAAGGGTACATGTCAAATCTAGTAAGAGTAGAGTATAAATGTCTTAACACAATAATGAAGTAAGTGAGGTGAAGGCTATGTTAACCAGTTTGATGTAAGCATTCCAAATTATATATAAAATGAGCACATTGTACCCCATAAATTCATTAATGTACAGTTATGATTTAAAAAAAATTTAAGAGAAAAAATAAATGTGTATTAAAGTAAAAAAATATTAAAATTATAATACTAAAGTCATATTTGACTTCTGTAATTACAAGAGTTGCTCAATATGACTTGTATTCATCTTTTGTTATTAGTATATGTTAAGTATTATAATTTTAATACAGATTTTTCCTTTCTTAAAATGAGTATTTTTTTTTTTGCATTCTTGGTGTGTGTATGTGTATGTATATAAATATGTACACACACATACATATGTACACATTGGAATATTGTTCAGCCATAAAAAGAAAGAAATCCTGTCATTTGCTGCAATGTGGATGGAACTGGAGGTCATCATGGTAAGTGAAATAAGCCAGGCACACAAAGAAAAAGATCACATGTTCTTACTCATATGTGAGAACAAAAACATGGACCTCATGGAGGCAGAGAGTAGAATGGTGTATTACTAGAGGCTAGAGGTAAAGTGGGGAGCAGGGATAAAGATAAGTTGACTAAGGAGTACCAAAACACATTCAGATAGAAGGAATACATTCTAATCTTCAATAGTACAGTAGGGAAATTATTGTTAACAATAGTTTCTTATGTATTTTAAAACAGCTAGAAGAGAATTTTAATGTTTTCAACACAAAAGATAAATATTTGAGGTGATGGATATTGCAATTACCCTGACTTGATTATTACACATTGTATGTAGGAGTCAAAATAACATATGTACCTCCCGAATGTTCAATTATTATATACCAATAAAACAACTGTGAAAAAAATAACAAAAGTTAGTTATTAGGGAAAAATGAAATCACAAACATCTAAATTTTTCTCAAATTTTCATTATCTGCAGACATATAATTACATTTCAATAAATATAATCAGAGCAAATAAAACATAGGAAAAACATTAAACACATATATTGTACATTGTTTATTGAAAGTGTGTTCAAGAATGATTAATTTGGGGAAATGATGTTATAAATCTTTGTCTTTTTGTAATTGTAATAAAGCAAAATTTCATGAGAGAAATAATATTCCTCATATTAAATGCCTATATACACCCTGTACAAACTAAGTATAACAATACAGTTTTTAATGTAACCAAAAGTAAAATATTAGAAAATACTTAAAAATTAATATCACATAGTAAAACTTATGAAATTCAGTCAAGGAGATACTTGGAAAGGCTTAATACAAAGTCTTAAATACAAAATTTAGAAAAGTTTGAAAATTAGTGAGTTGTGTAACAGAAAAATCCAATGAAATTAGAAACAAATAGCCATATTTATTTTAAGGGTGGAATTGAATTAGAAAAAGAAACTTACAAGAAAGGCTCAACAAAGCCTAAATGTAATTCGGTATTTACAAATTTCTGGTAATATTTGAAGAACAAAAGACAGATTTATAAATGAATAATTTTAGGAGTAAAAACCAGAATTATTGAAAGAATAGAAACCAAAATATTAATATAAACAAATTTACGCCAAAAATTAAAAGTGAAATGAACAAACTCTCAGAAAAAATTTTATTAAAATGTACACAAGGAGACATAGAAAGTCTGATAATTATACTCTAATCATGCGAGGAATTGAATTTGTTTTGATTTTTTACAGAACTCTGGAGCAGCCAGACAATACAATGAGGAGGCAGTGTTTGGGAAGAGTTTGTAACTTGCTTCTTTCCCTCCCAACCATGGCTTTGGGATAGCCTTTGTCTGGCACACTTACCCAGACATTATCAGCAAGAGCCCATGCTGGATGACGCCAGCTATGTTGTAGCAGGAACTTCTTAGACCCCATTACAAGAAGTTGGTGGAAAGAGGTGCGCACTGGTCAGCATTTCTCCTCTACCTACTCTCCTTTTAAACTCCCGGGGAGTTGGGATAATAGCTAAGGAGAGAGGCTTCCAGTTTCAGCTTAGAAACATGTAGAGTGTGGAAGTCATCATTCAGGTCCTCACAATAAGCAAAGTACGGAACTGAAAACCAGTGATTCTTCTTAGACCCATCAGATAGTTGAGGTACATACATACTGCTACCCTGACAACTGGAGAGACAGAATCCCAGTCGAGATCAGATTATCAGGAGCAGAAGCTTCTGGAGCCATAGCTGGAAAGGGCACTTAGATGATAATTGATGAATTGCTGGAGGCACAGCAGGAACTGGCTGGGTAGTGAGACAAGGGGACAGGTCTTAGGGGACTTTACCTCCAGGAACTCTGAGAGGTTATCACAGTGAAATGGGAGAAAAAAAATCCCCTTCTGCTTCTGGCAGGGGGAGGGAAAAAGAAGCCATTTTGAAATATGTCTAGGGGAAAAGTTACTGTTTTGAAATATGCATAGTGTTATCTGAAATAAAGGCTTACCCTCAAGAGCAGTACTTTCACAGGAACTTTTCTGACCTAGGAGAAGGGTGACTGGACTTCTTCTAGGAAAGAGGTGCACACTGGTCAGCTCTTCTCTACCTACTCTCCTTTTGAATTCTCAGGGAGTTGAGATAATAGCTAAGGAGACAGACTTCCCAAACACTGCCTCCTCATTGTGTTGTCTGACTTAACTCTAGCCTCTTCTCTAGGAGGAGGAAAAATGGCTCATAAATGCTTCTGAAGGTCACAGCCTAGGAACTGAAGCCCACTGAGAACCTGAGATTGAATCATAAGTACAACTGTAAAATGCCTCCTCTCCTCAGCACCTTACCACCACTTTGTTGGGGCAGCATGGTGACAGCTTGATACAAAGCTGGGCCCCATTCTAAGCAAGTGCAAGTGCTATGGAGATGGATTTTATATACAACTTTTGAGGGGTATCAGTTGCTTCTTAGAAGTTTCCCAAGATCCTATTCAGACTGTTTTCCAAACAACCCAAGTCAGTATGACACCACATCTGTCCATGTCAGAAAGTCCTTGGGACACTGATTAGCCTCTATCTCGAGGCAACCCAATTGCAAGGTCTTGATTAGCCCCATTCCCATAACAACTCAGGCCAGTCTGAGTCAAGCCAGTCCAAAATAGCTAAAATATCCTAACCACGTCTGGTCCCGCCCTGTTCATATCTAACTAATTGCCTAACCCAACAATATCAGTAGGACTCCAGAACAATGATAGTGGATTAGAGACACAAGAACTGCAAGACTCTCTTTAAGAAGGAATTCTTCTTAAACAGACTCTACTTACAAAGGAATTCTTAGGAAACCAAAAGACAATGGGGAAGTAAAAACCAAAACAACAGACACATGTGGAAACAAGGAAACTGAAGCCTCTACCACTTGCAGCTACAGCAAATATTAGACATAGCTTGGAACTAGAGATTAACATAAAAGCTCAGACTGAAAGTCTGCTTACCTCAGTTGCTATTATCAGATATATCATGTTCAGCTTTCAACAAAAAATTACATGACATGTTAAAAGGCAGGAAGTGAGTCTGAAGAGAAAAGCAAACATCCAAATCAGACTCAGATATGACACGGATTTTGAAATTATCACATAGGGAATTAAAATAATAATGATTAATATATTAAAGGCTCTAACTGAAAAAGTAGACAATACGCAATTATCAATTGATAATAAAAGCAGACATGGAAACTCAAAAAAAAGAAATCAAAAGAAAATGTTGAAAACAAAAAAAGAACACTAAGAGAAATTAAGAATGCCTGTTATGGGCTCATCAGCAGACTGCCCATGACCATGGAAAGAACTGGTGAGCTTGAGGCTATGTCAATAGAAAGTGAAATGCAAAGAGAAAAAAGAATGGATGGGTGGGTGGAGGAACAGGGCCTTTATCCATCTCTCTGCTTAGAGCAAGTCTTGTTTCTCAGTTGTCCCAAGATCTGTCCAAGATCTGACACTTACTCCAGGAAGCAGCCTCTGACCTCTTACCAGGCTTTGAAGTAAATAGGAGTTTTTATTCAATGCTTTCATGATAGTCTGTAGTTTTCCTTAATAATATTTATCAAAATTATAATTTAAGGATTATTTCTTACACTACCCTCATCATTGAGAAACAATTACTAGACTAGTCTTTCCAAGAGAAAGAAAATTCTTTTTATTTTTCTAGATGGACAACAGACAACACAGATCTCTAATCCCTGAATGAAGGGGAGAAAAGTGAACCCTCAGTACCCCCCCACCCCCCCAGTTTTCAACCTGGAGGCATTTTATCAAACCAGTGACATCAGTTGTTCCAAGAATTGAGGACCTGTGAACAATGTCAATAGTCAGTTACTAAGGCAAATGACTTTAAGTGGTTTTCCTGGGCTTTTGATAAGTAAACAGATGTTAGTGGTACTGCTGGGTGGTTATTTGATGAATTAACAGTATTTGAAACAAATAAAGAATTTACCTCTGTAAATAGATTGTGTGGCCCAAAGTAAAATCTGTGTCCCAACTGACTGTGGTAAAAATATGTGAAAAGCTTTCTTTCAGAGACTTAAACCTCCTGAAAATCTAAGGTGTTTAAAACCTGTGGTTATTCATCAGCAGGAACTATGCAGAAAATATTTACCTTATTGAACATAAGATGTCAGCAGTGAACTTTATTTGCCCTTGTGGGCTTACCTATTGTCAGTTCCATGAATTTCTTTCCAAAATAGCAATCAAATATCCTTACTTGCTCTGCCACACACGAGTTCAATGACTTAGAAATAGTAAAATTTTACTGCAGTATTTTAAGCATACGGCCGAGAATGAAATTTTTTTTGAATGAGAACTCTGTTCATCCACTATTGTCAAACACAAGATGGCTATGGAAATTAGCTTTTGCTGCAAACTGTTTAATGAATTCAAGCTAAAATTACAAAGAAAATCAGGGTGGCACCTGTGGCTCAGAGTAGGGCGCCGGCCCCATATGCCGCAGGTGGCGGGTTCAAACCCAGCCCCAGCCAAAAAAACTAAAAAAAAACAAAAAAAAAAAAAAAAAAAAAAAAAACCACAAAGAAAATCAGAGCTTATGGAATACTATGAAAGTTTCAAGATAACACAAAAATTAAGAAACATAAAATCATTTTGATTACTGTATTTTCTCAAAATAATTGCTGTGACATTCTTTGTACTTCTATTTACATTCTTATAAACCATTTTTGAAACTCTCCACTCATTTTCTTCAAGTGCTCTAAGTAACCTCACTTTCATAGGTATGAACAGCTTCTTCAGGGCTAGAGAACTGTCTTCCACCCACGTAATTTTTTACTGTGGGGACCAGGGCCAGGGCCAGGGCCAGGTCAGGACTTGAGGGTGGATGAGTTGTAAGTTTAACCTCTCCAGGAACTGAATGGTGATGTTGGCTGTGTGGGCAGACATACTGTCATGGTGCAAGATGGTCCCATTGTGCTGTCCTTGGCCACAATTCTTGAAGCTTCCTGAATGCTTTTAATAGGTATACTGTTATACCCCTGAGCAGTAACAGTCCTTTGTTCCTCCAGAAGAGTTGCAACATAAACGTTTAAGAAAGTTGCCACCATTTTCTTTCCAATGCCTTGAGGCCACTTCACTTTTGTTGGTAGATGCTTACTGGGAAAAATCCACACTGTCAACTGATGTTTATTCCCTGGATCAAACCAGCAAATCCAGTTTCATTACCAGTAAACAATGTCAGAAACACGTGTACATTTGCCTCCGTCGAATCCGACCAGCATTTCTTCACACCATTCAGCACAGATACCCTTTTGCTCATCTGTCAAAATGTGAGGCATCCATGAGGATGAAACTTTCCTGACTTGAAGATAATCACGCAGGATTTTGGACAATTGTTGCTGATTCAATATATAGTGCTGCTTTAATGTCCTTAAATGTCACTTGATTATTTGTACAAACATTTTTTTCACAGTGGTGATGTTTTTCTCGGTCACTGCAGTTGCTGAAGCCCACTCCTCTCCTCATCTTTCAGTGGAGTTTGGCCTTTTCTAAATTCTTAGAGCCACTGAAAAATTATTGCATGGGAAGAAGTAAGGTCACCCAAAGCCTGTTGTAAATGCTCAAGACTTTGAGACTCGTTTAACCCACTTTTAAAATCATAGAAAATCACTGCACAAAAGCGCTCTCTTTCCAGGTCCATAGCTGATGCCAACTGCTGCAGATGGAACAAATGAAGCCTCCCAGCAACCTATAAGCTAAGCAAGTTGAAACCTGCATGAGTGAATCAGGAAGGACACGGGGAAGTAAAATAATGGACCATAACAGAATCTGTCCCAAACTTTCATAGTGACCTTCACATAAGTAACTCATTCTCTTGCAAAATCATTTCAAAGGCAACTAATATTTGAATCACAAATAATGTCAAGGTGCTCTATGCACCTTTCTCATGCTGTCAAAGTTTAAAACAAGAAGGGCTATCTTGATTTTCACAAATATTTCCCACACATACAGATTATTAGCAAAAACTCCAATTCCAACAGCATTTTTCAGATTTGATGCAAATGCAAAGGAAAGTTACATATTTCAAAATTCACTTAACAGTCCAAATGAGGAGCATCCACTTAACCCTTCAATTTGAAGTGATTAATCTGCAAAGTAATGATATATCGAAAGGCAAACGTCTAAAGAAGAATCCAATGACATTTTATAAATGACTGCCAAGCAAAGAATATGCTCAAATAAAATCATATGCCCAGGCACTGTTATCAGTATCTGACAATACCTATCCATGTGAAAGAACATTTTTAAAGATGAAATACATAAAATATTAGATTGGTATTAACAGATAAGCATTTGGAACAGATTTTTTACAGCAACTTTATTGAGACAGCATTCATACACTGTGCAAATCACCCATTTAAAGTGTACAGTCTGATGCTTTGTAGTATACTCACACTTGTGCAATAATGAGCACAATTTTATTAATAGAACATATTCATCACCCTAAAAAGAAACTCTATAGTAGTCACCCCATATTTCCCCACCCCCACCCCCAAGCCTTGGAAACCAATAATCTTTCTTCTGTCTCTACATATTAATCTATTCTGAACATCACTTGTAAGTAGAATCACATAATATGTGGTCCTTTCTTGCAGGCTCCCTTCGTTCAGCACCATGTTTGCAGGGTTGGCTCATGCTGTAGCATCATCACTGTTTCATTTCTTTTTATTGCTAAGGAATATTTCATAGCGTGAATATGCTGCCTTTACTTATTCATTCACCAGTAGATGAACACTTTTGACTAATATGATTAACGCTGCTATGAACATTCATGAACAAGTTTTCATTTCTCTTATGTATAAACTTAGCGGTGGAACTGCTGAGTCATATGGTAACTCTATATCTAAACCTTTAAGGAAATTCCAGCCTGTTTTCCAAGGAGGCGGCACCATTTTATACTCCCACCAGAAGTGTCTCAGGATTCCAATATTTTCACATCCTTGTCAACACTTAACAAACACTTACATTTCCTGTTTTGAATATAACCGAGGTTCATTACTGGAGTGTGTTTTCCAGGCAGTTCCCTAAATTTGATCTTTCCTAGGAAGAAAGAATTTTATTTTAGCACATCCTATTGTCTTAGTAAAGCTGAGAATCTCCAAAACCATCAAGTCCTGGCTCCTTTTTGTTTAACAGTCTCTCCTACAGTTTGTCTCTCTCCTCACATTTTGTTATAAGAAAGAAGTCAGGTCACACCTTCAACACTCTGCCTGGAAATCTCCCTAGTGTGTTTCTTAACAGTCTGCCATTCTAAAAGATCTTCCTCCGGTTGCCAATAACACTTACATTCACTTGTATACACGTCCTTATCTGTAGCCTTGCTGAAGGTCACAGGCTTCTGTGCTTTCCACAAAGCACTTTAGGTTTTACTAGGACCTGCCTACTTAGCTCAAGACCCATTACCCAGTTCCAAACCCACTCTCACATTTTTATTATAGAAACGATCTACCTCCAAGTACCACATTTTGTATTAGTTCTCTATTGCTAAATAACAGTATTAACTTAAGTGTTTTAAAAACAAACTTAAGTGTTTAAAACACTCACAGTTTCTGAGGATTAGGAAGCCAGGGATGAGTGGTTTAGCTGGGTGTTTTTGGCTCAGTGTCTCATGTGAGTCTGTAGGCAAGCAGTTGGCTGTGGCTGCATCTTATTTGAAGGCTCAGGTGAGGGAGGATCCACTTCTAAGCTCACTGACAAGATTGCCAGAAGGCCCTGGTTACTTGCCACATGGAAATCTCCATAGGCTTCCTCAGTGTTCTCATTACATGGCAGCTGGCTTCCCAAAGGACGAGTGAACTGAGAACACGTGCCCAACACAGAAGCCACAGTCTTCTTATAACCAAGTATTTTAAGTGACACCCCATCACTTCTATCAGATCCTATTCATCAGAAGTGAGACTCTAAGTCCAGTCCATACTCAAGTGCAGGGTATTAAGCTCCATCACTTGGATGGAAGCATCTCAAAGAATTTCAGAATTTTGGCTTGCTGTCTGTTGCCCAGTGGTTAGGGCACCAGCCACGTACACCAGGGCTGGTGGATTCGAACCCGGCCTGGACCTGCTAAACAAACAACAACAAAAAAATAGCTAGGCGTTGTGTGGGCACCTGTAGTCCCAGCTACTAGGGAGACTGAGGCAAGAGAATCACTTGAGCCCAGGAGTTTCAGGTTGCTGTGAGCTATGATGCCACAACACTCTATAGAGGGTGACACAGTGAGACTCTGTCTCAAAAAAAAAAAAAAAAAAAGAAAAGAAATTCAGAATTTTGAAACCACCTATCTATTTCTGGACTTGTATTCTATTCCACTGATCTATATATCCCTGCACCAGCATTATAGTATCTTTATTTAGCTTTATAATAAGACTTAAAGTTGGGTAGTTTGAGAGCTTCAACATTAAATTCTGCTTTTTCAAAATTGTTTTGGCTATCCTTACTTTGCCTTTGCACATAAATTTTAGAACCAGCTTGTCTATATCTACAAAAAGCACTACTAAAATTTTGGAACTGTGTTAAATCTGCACATTAAATTGAAGAGAACTGACATTTTAAGTACATTATGTTTTCTAATCTGTAAACATGGTCTGTCTCTCCAGTTAAGTCTTCTTTGTTGCCATCATTTTAGTTTTCAGCACAGAAATCCTGTATGTTTGCTAGATTTACGTATATGTATTTCCTCCTTTTTAAAATTACAAATGGAGTATCTTGTTTAAATTAATTTTCCAACTGCTCATTATCAGTATGTAAAGATACAGAATAAGCTGACCTTTTACCTGTGATCCTGTGAAATGCATTAGTTTGAAGACCTTCTTTTGTTGATTCCTTAGGATTTTCTAAGTGGATAAATTACGTCATTTGTGAACGGAGACATTTTATTTCTTACTTTCCAATCTGAATGCCTTTTCATATTGTCTAATTGCATTAGCAAGGATTTCCAGTAAAATCTTGACTGGGACATGTTGAGTGGACACCCACGACTTGTTCCTGATTTTAACGACATCCAGTTGGTCATCATCCAGCATGATGTCAGTTGTGGGGTTTTGATAGATGCCCTTTATTAGGTTATTTTTTTACTTGGAATTTTCTGAGTTTTTGTCATAAACGAGTACTTGTCAAATGCTTTTTTCTGCATCATTTAATAAGATCATGTATTTCTTTTGGGTAATATGTTTAAATCCACCTTCATGCTTACTGACTCTTCTCTGTCATCTCCATTCTGTTACTGAATCCTTCTAATAATTTTTTGATGTAAATTTTTGTTTTTAGTTCTAAAATTTCCATTTGGTTCTTTTTTTATATTATCTGAAAAAATTGACATTCTACCATTTCTGGAATAGTCACACTTTTTGAAACATTGTTGTAGTACCTAAAGTCTTTGTCTCATGATTTCAACATCTATGATGTTGAGGGATTAGTGTCTGTTATGCCTTTCCTTATGAATTGTTGAAATTCTCCTGATTATGTATTTCATATAATTCTGCTTTGCATCCTGGGTATTTTGAAACTCTGGGTATTTTAATTCTTCATACTGGGGTGTGTGTGTGTTCCTGTTAACTAGTTAGGTTGTAATCAGTTCCAGTCCACTGGTGTGGGGTGTGGTTCTAATGACTGCTGTACGTCTCCCTGCACAACTGCTCCTGCATTACTTACATTTAGTATGAGAGAGAAAACAGACTGTCCCCACTCCATTTAAAGGCAAATCAGTGCCAATCCAAAGTTCTTTTCTTTTTTTTTTAAAGATGGAGTCTCATTTTGTCACCCTCGGTGGAGTGCCATGGCATCACAGCTCACAGCAACCTCCAGCTCTTGGGCTTAGGTGATTCTCTTGCCTCAGCCTCCTGAGTAGCTTGGACCACGGGCAACCCTGCCACAATGCCCGGCGATTTTTTGTTACAGTTTGGCCAGGGCCGGTTTGAACCCACCATCCTTGGCATATGGGACCAGTGCCCTACTCACTGAGCCACAGGTGCTGCCCAAAGTTATTTTATTTTCAATGACTGCATCCTTGGAGGATAAATTCTCAAACAAGATTTTTTTCTCTGAGACTATACAGGGAGAATTCTGAGTGGAAATTTCACATTCATCACTTCATCCAATCACTTTTCCCCTCAATTTTTATTAAAAATTTAAACAGAAAAGTCAATCAAATGACCAATGAACATCTCTATATCTACCACAAATAATGGTTAATATTTTACATATTTATTTGAAAATAGGCTATAGACATCATGACTTTTCAAACTTAAGAATACTTCTGTATGCCTCTCCTAAGAATGTTATCCTATTTAACCTCAGTACCATTATCACTTCTAGAAAAGTTAAATATACCACACTAACACCCATCCATCTTCCTTCATCCTTAAATATCTTTCCAAATGTCTTTCACAGCTTTTTTTTTTTTTTTTCTGAATCAGAAGCTAATAAAGGATCACACTTTGTATTTGGTTATGTATCTTGCCTTAATCTAGAAGAGTCCCACTTTTTGTTTTATTACATTGCTTTTTCAGAAGTCCAGATCAGTTGTCTTGTACAAACTCTGGATATGTCTAGTTTCACACACTGTGTAATTCAATCTGTTCCTCTATTCTTTGTATTTCTTTAAAAGGGAAGATAAGTGTAGATGAGATTTAATTAGGTTCTGGTTAGACAGATTGGCAGTATATCAGAGATGATCATATATGCTCTATTTTGCATCCTATCAGGAGATGCAGAATGTCTTATGCTTATTCCACAAGTAATACCTACCACTCAGCTTGACAGTCTGGTCCCACCATAAAGACAGTCCTTTGCAATTGGCATCAGTGATTTTTTGACACCACATAAACAATGTTCTTTGAAATTTTTTTCACCTAATGGGTTTTATCATCCATAGATTTTTGCCAGACTAATTATTACACATTGAGGGTTGTAAAATGGTAATCTCCCCATATCTTCCTTCTGTGTACAAATAAAGGATGACATTCTTCTAATAACTTTAAGAGCTTTTGTTCTCTATTTTTCATCACTATGGGCTCCCTATCCCTCCTTGGTGTTATTATCAATTACAGTGATGATTCTTTTTGATGTATGAATTGTGGGAGCACTTTCAAATCAGATCTTGTGTCCTTCTGACATCATCCTACTGGTATTTGGCTTTTCCTCCCTTTTATTAAAAGGTAGACCAGGCACACTGTACACTTTTCCAGCTCCCAACATGTTATCAGCCATTTCTCCAAGGAGCCCTGGTTTGTTCCTATGGGGGGAATGACACTTAAAAACCAAAACTGGGGTATTAAGAATGCTCATGGCTGTGGGTACAATGCTAAACATTGAGAACTGTCAGAAAGCCTCATTTTCCCTGTAAATACACTGATTCAATATGGATGAAAGATTTCAATCCAAAGCATGAAATCATAAAAATCCTTAAAGAAAGTATGGGGAAAACACTTGAAGATATCTCCTGGGGAAAGATTTTATGAAGACTTCTGTGATAATTTCAACAATAAGAAAAACAAAAGGGACTTAATTAAACTGAAAAGCTTCTGTACAGCTAAGGAAACAATCACCAAAGCAAACAGACAACCTTTAGTATGGGAAGATATTTGCATATTATGAATTGGACAAAAGTTTGATAACTAGGATCTACAAAGAACTCAAATTAATCCATATGAAAAAAGCCAACAATCTCATATATCAATGGACAGAGAGATGAATAGAACCTTCTCTAAAGACAGATGAATGGTGAGCAAACATATGATAAAATGCTCATCGTCCCTAATCATCAGAGAAATGCAAATCAGAACTACCCTGAGATATCACCTAGCCCCAGTGAGAATGGCCTACATCACAAAGACTCAAAGCTGCAGATGCTGGCGTAGATGTGGAGAGAAGGAAACACTTACATTGCTGGTGGGACTGCAAACTAATACCTTTTTGGAAGGAAGCATGGCAAATCCTCAAACAACTCAAACTAGACCTCCTATTTGATCCTGCAATCCCATTACTGGGCATCTACCCAGAAAGAAAAAAAATCCTTTTATCATAAGGACAGTTGCACTAGACTATTTACAGCAGCTCAATTTACAACTGCCAAACTGTGGAAACAACCTAAATGGCCACCAACCCAGCAATGGATGAACAAGCTGTGATGTACATGTATCATGGAATAGTTCTCCATTCATATATATATCACAGCTTGTTAATCCATAAAGATGGAGACCTTACATCTTTTGTATTAACCTGAATGGAACACAATCTTCTTAGTAAAGCATCCCAAGGCTGGTTGCTGTGGTTGACGCATATAATCCCAGCACTCTGGGAGCCCGAGATGGGCTATCAACTAAGCTCATGAGTTCAAGACCAGGCTGAGCTAGAGAGAGACCGTGTCTCTAAAAATAGCCAGGCAAGTGGTAGGTGCCTATAGTCCCAGCTACTCGGGAGGCTGAGGGAAGAGAAACGCTTGAGCCCAAGAGTCTGAGGTTGCTGTGAGCTATGATGCCACCGCACTCTACTGAGGGTGACAAAGTGAGACTCTGTCTCTCCCTCCCCCAATTCCAATTTTTTTTTTTTTTTTTTAATTAGCTGGGTGTGGTGGTGTATGCCTGTAGTCTCAGCTCCTAAAGAAGTTGAAATGGGAGGATCACTTGAGCCTAGGAGTTGGAAGGTTGCAGTGAGCTCTGATCACACCACTGGACTCCAACCTGGGTGACAGAGTGAGACCCTGTCTTGAAAAAAAAAAAAAGGTTATATTGTCTGCTTGAGTTTAACTCTAAAACCGTTCTTTGGCAGGTCCAACTAATTGTATGAGAACAAGTTTTTAATTGACACCAATTGTAAAAGGCAATATGTAATTGGAAAAAGAAGCCTGCAGG
Organism: Loris lydekkerianus; assembly: GCA_963574355.1. Taxonomy (NCBI): domain Eukaryota; kingdom Metazoa; phylum Chordata; class Mammalia; order Primates; family Lorisidae; genus Loris; species Loris lydekkerianus. The sequence goes on along the minus strand of CAUYPK010162299.1, from coordinate 21,474 downwards.
GAAATGAAAAATTTAACTGATGAATGTTTAATAATAAACTATTCACATTTAACTTTACATAAAATAATTCTTAAAATATGTATAGTAATTTATATGAAACCCCTCAAAGCACTTACACCATCTGGACCTCAGGCGGCTTTGAGGATTTAACTATAGCTATTATGAAAACAGGTATAATGAGGAACTCAAGAAAAAAAATGTTTTTGTAAATAAGTCAATTTTTAAGATTAAAGGCAGAAAAAAAACCCTTAAAGATAAAAAGGTGACTGATCATTTACTGCAACTGTGTCTAACCAGGTTATAAAACAAATAGTAGTCTTGGAATTTGATGACAGAAATAAGATAAAATATAATTATCATGCAAGGAAGACCTAGATTCTAGTCTGGATTTTGCCTACTTATCTCAAATTTAACATTAGTAAAATAAAAGGCTATAATTAAATTACACTAAAATGTCTCCTTGCTCTAATAAGCTACCAGACATATAGTCTGTTATACTGTCAAATATATATCTCCTGCTACAGATAACAAGTATTTGCACGAGTCTTTTCAACTGCTTCAGTATATTCTACCTTCTATAGTACTATTATAAGTATTATATTATACTAATATAAGATTCTGTTCAGTTATATAGAAACATATCAAATTAAGAAATAATATAGGAACGTAGGCCAGACACACTGGCTCACCCCTTTAACCCCCAGGGCTTTGAGAGACCAAGGCAGGAGGATCACTAGAGGCCAGGAGTCAGAGATCAGTCTAAGCAACATAGTGAAGCACCATCTTTACAAAAAGTAAGAAAAATCAGTTGGGCATTGTGGTATACACCTGTAGCCCCTAGTACTTGGGAGGATGAGGCAGGAGGATCACTTGAGCCTAGTTCAATACTGCAGTGAGCTGTGATTACATCCCTGTACCTAGCCTGGGCAACAGAGCAAGACCCTGTCTCTTAAAAAAGAAAAGAAATGATAAAGGAAAGTAAGAAAGTCTTTGTTCGGGCAAAATTTTAATTCTAAAAATGAAATTCTAAATTAATAAAGTTGAATTTTTTAAACTGGATGTTTATATGTGCGTAAATATACACACTCCCATATATGCATTCTGTATTTGTACACTTATGTTATGTTACTTGCTGTTGGGGCAGCTCATATAAAGAACTTTATTATTTCCCTGTAAATAGTCAAATTTAAATAATTCTTTCTTATCTTTGGCATCTTCTTATGAAAAGGCAAGCTTCTTATGTCAGCCTATCATTTTAGAAAACAAAGTCCCATACTTATTCACATTATCAATAACTCAATGACTGTTTTCAGAAGAAAATTCATGTAGTGAAGCTTACTTTTATAAAGAGGATGTGGTCTAAGGAGAGAAACAAAACTTACATTCAACTATTTTTCATCATTTTATAAAAAGACTGTTTACATTTTTCTATGAATTAAAAAATTATTTGTAGATTTTTTAGAAACCCTAGAATTTATGGTTCTTTTAAAACTTGACAAGTTGGGCTCAAAGGGGTAGGGTGCCAGCCCCATATGCTGGAGGTGGCGGGTTCAAACCCAGCTCTGGCCAAAAACTGGGGAAAAAAAAAAAAAAACAACTTGACAAGTTGAGGATCTTTATATTTTCACTGATTAATTTTACCATTACTTAGTGGTAACTAGCATATTACCTGTGGGAGAAGTAAAAGACTTAAATTGTTAGAAGTTTGTATCCTATTTATAATTGTCCTGATTATTCTCCATGTAGAAGTCTTAGATTATCTGAGATGAACTAAACCTCCTAGGGCGTATCTCCTCTAAGAAATCTCTGATATGGAGTAAGGGAGGAGCTGTTCACAAAAGGTTTCCCACATTCCTTCCATGTAAAGAGCTTTTCTTTATAGTGAACTTTTTTATGTCTACAGAGGTTTGATCTATAACTATAGGCTTTCCCACATTCCATACATTTATAGAGTTTCTCTCCAGTGTGGATTCGCTCATGTTCAGTGAGGAATGAATACTGGCTGAAAGCTTTTCCGCATTGATTACACTGATAGGGTTTCTCTCCAGTATGAATTCTCTGATGCCTATAAAGGTTGGATTTGCAACCAAAGGCTTTCCCACATTCTTCACATGTATAAAGTTTTTCCCCAGTATGAATTTTCCGATGTTCATTAAAAGATGAATACTGGTTGAAGGTTTTCTTACATTCATTACATTGATAGGGTTTTTGTCCAGTATGAATTCTCTGATGTTCAATAAGGGTTGCAATGCGTGTGAAGGTTCTCCCACATTCCAAGCATTTACACAATTGTTCTCCAGTATGAAGTTTCTGATGTTCAGCTAGAGATGTAAATTGGCTGTAACCTTTCCCACACTCATTACATTTATAGGGTTTCTCACCTGTATGGATTCTTTGATGTCTGTGAAGTTTTGCTCTACAATTGAAGGCCTTCTCACATTCACTACATTTATAGAGTTTCTCTCCAGTATGAATTCTCTGATGTACAGTCAGGGTGGAACACTGGCTGAAGGCTTTACCACATTCCTTACACCGATAGGGCTTCTCTCCGGTGTGGACTCTCAGATGTTTGATAAGGGTTGAACTGTTGCTAAATGCTTTTTCACACTCATTACATTTGTAAGGTTTCTCTCCAGTGTGAATTCTTTGATGAGAAAGCAGGGATGATCTATGGTTGAAGGTCTTCTCACACTCATTACATTTGTAGGGTTTCTCACCAGTATGAATTCTCTGATGTTCAATAAGATAAAGACTCTGGTTGAAGCTTTTCCCACATTCACTACAGATATAAGGTTTTTCTCCGGGGTAAATCTGGAGGCATCTTCTTAGATTAAAAGTTTGTTTAAAATCTTCCCCCAAAGTATAATTCATACTGGGTACACTTTCTATAGGAACATCTTGTTGCGTAACAAGAATTGTATTTGTAAATAAGTTTTCCCCCAATTCAAGACTTGTATGGCTTCCATCTCCACTGATGGTTTTCTCAAGTGAGGCTACCCTTTCCCTAAGAGGTTTCTTCTCTTGTTCCTGTTCTATATTGCTCTCAGACTCCACAGCTTCTCCAAAGGTGATGACCCCATGACTATACTTAGTTGATTCTTTCTTTATTATTCCCCAAGAGGTTTCTTCTATAAACATGTCCTGTCTGGGAGGCAATCCTTCTATTTCAGGCCAGGTCTTGAAACCTGAAATAAATCAGAAGTATTTATGCTTCCCCTGCTGGAAAAAACAGACTGATACATCAGTAGGGCACAAAATTAGCAACAATACTCATAAAACAGGTTTGCAACCATCTGATCTCAAATATAGACTTGAATCTGGAGGGAAACATAGTGGATAATGGAAAGAAAGATAAGTGGGTAAAAGAGTGATGTGGGAGAATAAACTAGGTACATTAACACTAAAAATGAAGAGACTGATCCCTGAGAGATGTAAAGTAAGACAGAACAGGTTTAGCAGAAGACATGAGGCTACAGAAAACGTAAGATGATAAACTTAAATACTATGGGATGCTTCAGTTTATGAGCATTTTCCAGGTTGCATAATACTAAGCAATGAAACAGACTTGTCTTTATTCTCTCCTTCCTACTCATATGTTACTTTCATTACTTTCCCATGCTTTTTCTGAAACTCTATACTCAGTAATTTTTAAATATTCAGATTGTTTCCCTTAACCTTTATAGTTTCATATATGATTGTGATTTCCTATCATAATGTGTCAAAAGGTAAATAGTCTGTTAAAAAGAGGACATTGAGAGCCAGGAACAGTGGCTCACTCCTGTAATCCTAGAAATTTGAAAGGCTGAAGAGGGAGGATTATTTGCAGCCAGGAGTGGGAGACTGGCCTTAGAAATGTAATGAAACCCCATCTCTAAAAAATACAAAAAAAAAAAAAAAATTAACCAGGCTCAGGTGAGTATGCCGTAGTCCCTGCTACATAGGAGGGTGAGGCAGGAGGACTGCTCAAGCTCAGGAGCTCGAGGTTGCAATAAGCTATGATGATACCACTGCACTCTACCCTGACTCAGAAAAAAAGAGGACATTCAGGTTTAAAAAATTACAACAGCCCTGGGCAGTGCCTGTGGCTCAAAGGAGTAGGGCACCGGCCCCATATGCCGGAGATGGCGGGTTCAAACCCAGCCACGGTCAAAAACCACAAAAAAAAAAAATTACAACAGCCCTGAAATATGACTGTGTGTGGACAATATTTGATCTAAGTTCAAGATGTGATGCACATTATAAAAAAAGAGGAAAATATGGAGTAAATCACCCAACCTATGCCTGTTTTTATTAGAGGAGTAAAATTTTCTTCATACAATCCTTTTATCACCTTTCCCCTTTTTCTTTGAACATGAGGAAAAATACATATATTCATTTCTTCTAATAAACTAGAACCAGGAGACTGAACTCTCTTTGTAGGAATCTTTTGAGAATAATGAAAATCTATAAAAGCTTTGAAGTCAGTGTCATAAATTTCTGAAATATGCCCAAGCCCCAAGCTCAGTTCTGATTCTAGATGAATTTAGCATGAGCTGATGCATGAGTATTCTAAGTAAAAACTTGGTTTTATGTAATAAATCCATAATTGGAAATAGATTAAAATTAAGTCATTGCAATTAGGTAATTGTGTGTACTTGAATAATTTATGCAACTCAAAATTAAATCTAATTGGCCCTGAGCATCTCAACAGGGCTCTGTGTTTCCAAGAAAGTTTCCAGAGTACTGCCTCCTCCTGACCAGCGCATCTATGACAACTCCCTGTGCCTAGTTCCCAGTCTCTCACTCACCTATGCAGGAGTCTGAAGGGGCTTCTCCTTCCACGGTGCAGGGATCCTCTCCTTGTTGCAACTGGCAGATCACCTTTGGCATTGAAAATGGAATCCCTGCTCATGAGGAAAGAAACGGAGTTTGAACAACTGGCATGAAGAGCAATCCTGGACTCAATACCACTCACTCTTAACCTCCAAGGCAAAGAAAGCATGGCTTAGGAGGCAGAGTAGCCACACTGGCACTATTGAGGGTGCTGGAGCTTTCAGGATGTGTGTCGGGAGGGAGGACTCATTTCAGAAAAAACATAAGGCCCTGGCAATGAACACTTCTAAAATGGGGCATTTCTATGTTTTCCAGAATCTAAAACGGGATTTAGTCATTGGCCCATTCCAAAGCAGAAACTCTGACTGGGGTTGAGTGTGAGGAAGAGCAGAGAAGAAGAAAAGAATAGCAAGAAGGGCATCACAACAAAAATGTACACTTTCAACTCCACAGCCATTTAACCTTTCCCAGGCACACACCTGGGGAGAAAACTACAGACGTTGAACCTCAAAGACAAAGCTGGAAGGTGTTCCTACAACAGATTCTTCAGTATCTGCAAAACTCCTTACCCAGTGAGGCCAGGTTGTTGTAGTTCTCCAGCATCACTTCCCGGTACAAGGTTCTCTGGGTAGAGTCCAGGTGCAACCACTCATCCTGGCTAAAGAGCACAGCCACATCCCTGAATGTCACAGACTCCTGTAACAGCAAACGCATTCCTGTTCAGAGACCAGCATCTTCCACAGGAGGCGACACTGGGATGTGTAGCAATCAATTGTGAAAGTGTCCCAGGAATTCTAAGTATTTCATATCAACTAGTTATGTAATATTTTGAACCACTCATTAACTAATTAAGTATTTATTGAGTACCAATTGGGGTAAAGACACATGGGTGTCCTCACATGGGTGAGGAGAAGAGCAGGGATAGGGGGAAAAGGCAAAGTCCTTGCCAAAAGGTGAAATAAATTCCCCAACCTGGGGTCTTTGTGAGAGACTGAATGTATGTGTTTACGTCTTCCTTTCTACTCAAAATCCAAATTAAATAAAATAAAAAAATATAAATCAGAATATATTTAGAGAAATGGTGGGAAACTAGGAAAATGCCATCCGAACAAAAACATTAAGGAATATGGGAGGTGTAAAGCAAAAAAATAATATAATCAGTTAATAATTATGGAATACATTAGAGACTATGATACAAATTTTGTCTGTAGTATTTAAGTCTCGTAAAAACCCTGTAACTAAAATACTATAATTAAATCATTTTGCAGATGAAGAAACAACTCTACAATGGTTAAATAACCTTCTCAAGGTCATTTACTGTTAGGAAATTGTGGACCTAGAATTTGAATTCAGGTAAACAGCCCTCTAAGATGGGTTTCCATTAACTATGACAATTGAAAGAAGTAAATGACATGAAAGGCTACACAGGTGCTAGATAGAACTGTTGAGAAAGTAAGTTCTTCCGTAAGAACCCCAGTTAAGCCCCAAAGCGTGAGAAAGCAAGAGCTGGGCAGACGGCCTCTCTTGTATGAAAGAGCTAAACGAAGTAAAATTTGGTACAATGCGTTAGTGGACACTTTGCTGAGAATATATCAAAATGTAAAAAATGTAAAACATACATCACTTTGTCCTTGTACTTCAAGGATTCTACCACAAGAAATAATCACACAACTGGGTAGGGATGCTTGCTCAAGGATGCTTACTGCAACATTACTTTAAGTAAATGGTTGTGATGAACTGAACAATGAATCTGTAAATGTTACATGTATGACAAAAGGGACTTTGGGATCTGTTTAAATAAAAGATCTCCTGATGGTAGATTATCTTGGATGATTATCAGGCAGATCTGACGTAATCACAACAATCCTTGTAAGAACCCGAGAGGAATTAGTCAGATTTAAGTACTATGCTTTGAAGATGGACAAAAGGGCCACGAGCCAAGGACTGCAGCCAACCACCAGAAGGAGAAATCTGAGGATACAGGATTCCCTGCAGAGCCTTCAGAAGGAAACAGCCCTGCTGACAGCTTCACCTTAAGCCAGTGAAACTGATTTCAGACATCTGACTTCCAGAACCAGAAGAGAATAAATTTATGTTGTTTTAAGCCACGGAGTTTGTGGTAATTTATTACAGTAGCAATAGGAAATAAAAACAATGACAGAGAGTTGAAGACAACCTACACTGGTATCAATAAGAGAATGGATAAGTGAACTATAGTACATTTATTCCATGAAATATTATGCGGCCATTAAATAGAATGAGGTAAATCTCTGTGCTGACATTGGAATTTGACCTTGATATATTATTGATTCACGTGAAAAAACAAGCTACAAAACAGTCTACATTTGTTAAAAGAAAAAGTTCATCTGTTTATACATAAGCATGGCATATTCAAAAATGCCTAGAAGCATACAAGCTCTCACCCTGATTAGTCTTTGATATACGTGGAGATGGGAGGAAAGCAATCTTTCACTTATTACCTCATGCCCTTCCATTAGGCTTACATTTCCCCCCCTCTCTCTTCCTTTTTTGGAATTTTTTTGTATTCCAGTTTAATTTATATGTTGACTTTTTGGTTACGCCATTTTGCATTTTTAGTGATTATCCTGAGAACGATAATATACATTCTTGGTTATTCACAGTATTCAGAGATAATGTTTCATTTCACATTGAACACCAGAACCTTGTAAAAGTATATAGGACACCACTACCCATCTGGCCTATTTTCCTTTTAGCTTGAAGAATGTCCTTCAGCATGCCATATAGTGTAGGCTTGCTGGCAATGAATTAACTTAATTTCCTTTTTTCTGAAAATGCCATTTTTTCACCTTCATTCTTGAAGAATATTTTTATCGGAATAGAATTCTAGTTTGATATTTTTCCTCCTTCAGCATGTAAAATGTCACTCTATTGTCTTCTGGCCTTTGTTGTTTCTGGTGAGAAACTGTAGGACTGCTAATTTGTGCTGTGAAGGAATATTTAACATATCAGCTGTGTTCTTTCTATCTCTTCCTACTCCTGTAAGTATATAGGACACCACTGCTATAACTGTTAAGAAGATTTTTCCCAGTTCAGAGTTGACAGGACTCACTAGAGTTCACTGAGCGTACTTACATAAAGCTTTTCTTTAGAGGCAAAGTACAACGTCTCAAGAGAAAAAAAGAGCAGGGAAGCCAGGAGACCTTCCAGGCCCAGTCTCCCTTAGTTGCACATACAGACTATGCCTTGTCTCCGGATCTGTGTGAAGAATCTTGATTTGGGGAGAGCTCAAAGGAAGAACTCTCATCAGGGGTATTTTATATATTCAAGAGAGGCTTGTCAAATCATTTAGGCCAGTTGCAAGCAATAGTAAAGAAGTTTACCAGAGATAGCCAGTGGCATTTAGATTTTAAACAAGACACAGGCTGCCCTTATATTGTTCCAGCCAAGAGTCTATAAATAGAGATCCAAGCATCCCCAGCGAGGAAGAGAGAGTACTGATGAAAACGAATTCCATCTCCACAGTTGTCATATACATAACATCTACCTATGTTACAAATCCCATAATGCAATATTGTAATTTTGCTTTAAAAAGTCATATGCATTTTAAAGAAATTGAGAGAACTAAGAATTTTATTCGAATAGCTACCATTTCTAATGCTCTTCATTCCTTCCTAAAATCAGAGTCCCATCTGGCCTATTTTCCTTTTAGCTTGAAGAACGTCCTTTAGCATGTCATATAGTGTAGGCTTGCTGGCAATGAATTAACTTAATTTTCCTTTTTTCTGAAAATGCCGTTTTTTCACCTTCATTCTTGAAGAATATTTTCAACGCAATAGAATTCCAGGTTTATATTTTTCCTTCTTCAGCATGTACAACGTCACTCTATTGTCTTCTGGCCTTGGTTGTTTCTGATGAGAAACTGTAGAACTGCTAATTTGGGCTGGGAAGGAATATTTAACATATCAGCTGTGTTCTTTCTATCTCTTTCTACTCCTTAGCATGCATCTGTTTTCCTTTTGTTTAAAAAAACAGGCAAAAGAGGGGTGGCACCTGTGGTTCAGTGGGTAGGGCGCCGGCCTCATGTACCGAGGGTAGCAGTTTCAAACCCAGTCCCAGCCAAACTGCAACAAAAAATAGCTGGGCATTGTGGTGGACACCTGTAGTCCCAGTTACTCGGGAGGCTGAGGCAAGAGAATCGCCTAAGCCCAGGAGTTGGAGGTTGCTGTGAGCTGTGATGCCACAGCACTCTACTGAGGGTAAAAAAGTGAGACTCTGTCTCTAAAAAAAAACAGGCAGAAGAACACCTACATGTGTAATTGGATATGAATTCTGAAATATATCCTAAGTTGCATCAGTTTACTTTCTTTCTTTCCAGAGATTTTTTTAATGCAAATATACATATGTACATGTATCCTTTTCTAATGGAAAAAGTTTCAGTACTGCTTTACTTGTATGTAGTGTCTAATGGATCTTGTCACATCTGCATAAACAGACCTCTTTCTTTTTAATCACTATATAGGGTGGCTATAAAGTTTGTGACCTTTATAATAAATAAATTCCATAATTTATTATATTACCTACCATAATTTATTTGACTCATTTAACCATTTCCCTTAATGATGGGTATTTAGATGTTTTCTGTTTTTTGCTAGTGCAACGCACAACAGTCAATCTCACGCAGATTATCTCTGGGTACATGTACACCTACATTTATAAGAGAAACTGCTAGAGACTGAACTAATTGGGTCAAAGTTGATGCACATTTCCAACTCTTGACAGATGTGGAAGGCTATATTGGTGTCCACAAAGACCACACCAACTTCTCTCCCATTTCACATGTTCTTCGTATAATGTGACACTGGCATTTCTCCCACTGAGAAGTGAGTTCTAAATTTCCTTTCCTTGAACTTGTGCAAGGGCTTCTAAGTGCTGTAACCCATGAAATTCAGTGGAAATGATGCTATGTGACTTCCGAGGAGAGGTAGAAGAAGAATACACCTTTCAGCTGGCTAACTGGACGGTCACTTTTGGGGCCTTGCCACCATGTTGTAAGCCTAAGACACATGAGAGATGACAGTAGACGTTCCATCCACTAGTCCTACCTATGGTCTCAGCCATGAGCTAAGAGCAAGCACTGACTACTATACATGTGAGACGTTAGATGATTCTAGCCTTTAAAGATTCAAGTCTTTAAATCTTTCAGCTGAGATCCAGACTTTGAGTGGTAAGCTGTTTCTTATAAGCTGTTTTTATAATTTAAAATTATTAAATAATTAGAATGCCAGCAGGAAAAGAAAGAGAAAATGTAGCAGAGGGAATATCTGAAGTAATAATGGCTGGAGAAATTTCTAAAATTAATGACAGATATCAAATCACAAATTCAGAAAGCTCAGCATACCTCAGTAAGCTATGCATACCTAGGCAACTCATATTCAATCTGCAGAAAAACAAAGTCAAAGAGAAAACCTTTAAACACACACAATAAAACACTGTGCCTATAGGGGAACAAGGATAAGAATCACAGTAAATCTTATTAGCAACAATGCAGATAAGAAGACAGTGAAATGAATTTAAAGTGTTAAAAGCTCTTCCCGGGATGCTGTCTAGGGTCACTCAGAATGGTTCAGCGTTTGACATACCATTGTAGGCTTTCCTACAATACAGCCTCTAACACAACGAGGCTGTCCCAAATCCCTGGTAATAGAATTGTTTACCTTTATACCAAGAAGGTTGAGAAAGCACCAAAATCTGCATGTGGTGTGTGCCCAGGCAGACTTCGAGGGGTTCGTGCTATGAGACCTAAAGTTCCTATGAGGTTGTCTAAAACAAAAAAAAAACCAAACAAACATGTCAGCGGGGCATATGGTGGGTCCATGTGTGCTAAATGTGTTTGTGACAGGATCAAGCATGCTTTCCTTATTGAGCAGACAATCATTGTGTAAGTGTTGAAGGCACAGCGTAGAGTCAGAAAGCTAAGTAAGAAAATGAAGCTTTTTTGAGTAATAAAAAATAAAAGACTTAAAAAAAAATAAAGTGTTGAATGAAAAAATTGCCAACCTAGAATTCTATAGTCTGTGAAATTTCATTCTTCAAAAAGGATGAGAATTAGAGACTTTATCAGACACACACACACACAAAAAAAACGAGAAAATTCATTACCAACAGACCTGCCTTCCAAGGAATGATAGATGCTCTTTAGGGAGAAGGAAAATAATACAGGTCAGAAACTTGAATCTACATAAAGATAAGAGGAATGAAAGAGAAGGAATAAATGATAAAATATTGTATTTTTCATATTCTTAATGGATTTAAAGATAACTGCTTGTATTAATAATAACTATGTACTGGGTGATTACAGCGTATAGATGAGTGAAACAAATGACAGCAATGTCACAGAAATGAGAAGAAGGAACTGGGGATGCTCTCTGTTAAAGTACTTGTCCTACCCATCAAACAGTACATTATTTGAAGGTGGACTTGTATTAGTTCTAAGTTTATATTAAAAAGTACAGGGTAACCACTAAAAAAGTTTTTTAAAAAAGAAGCTATAATTGACACGTAGAGACAGTAGAAAGGTCCCTGGTTGCCATACTGATATAAATGAATGACTGAATAAAGAAATAGAAAGAAGTGACAACCTTCCATGCAGATTTCCAAATATTTTATGTAGATTCCCTCAAGGAATAACTCGCCACTCCTTAAATGTGGGCTGTACATAGATAGTGTCTTCCATCCAAAGAGTACCACATGGGATAGAAAAAGAAAGTAAGACTTTATAATGGAGAAACCTGATGGACACAACCTTCGCTGGTCAAGGTCAACGTCAACAGTGATAAATCATATAATGAGCATGAAATTTTGGTACAATGTCATGAGAATAACACTTTACCTCTGTAGTTTTCCTCCTTGAGACCCATAATCCTAGCTTAATAAAGAGAAAAACATCAGGAAAATTATAATACAGTGAGGTGGCCTAGAAAATACCTAAAGAATACTCCTCAAAATCGTTATGGTCATTATCAACAAGGAAAGTCTCAAAGTGTCACAAACAACTGGAACCTGAGGAGACATGAAAACTCAATGTAACATGATATGCTGGATGGGTTCCTTGAACAGAAAGAGGACATTAGGTAAGAACTAAAGAAATGTGAATATAGACTTGAGTTAAGAATAATGTATGAATATTGCTTTATAGATTGCAACAAATGGACCATACTAATGTAAGATGTTAATGTGGGAAAAGTGGCTGCTAGTATATGGTAACTATGCAATTTTTCTTTAACCCAAAGCTGTTGTAAAAAATTTAAGATTATTCTTTTTAACAATATGGACAATACCTAAGGAAGGTACTAAATTACTGCAAAAAACAACATAATTAAGAAACCATGACCATTAAGCAATCAGTGCCAAGTTCCATGTGCTTCCCTAGATGATAAATTATATAATGGAAATAGATAAGCAACAGTTATAAAATGTACAAAGAGCCTATTCCCACCCCCCCACCCCACCCCTGCATATTACACTTTTTTTGCTACTTAATTTTTCTAACTGGCAGAAGAGAGAACTTTATCCCTCAGTACACTTAATTAGGACAGAAGTTGAGATTGGATATTACTATTGAACTAACTCAAATGGGGTATAAGGCCTATAATTGGGTCACCCTAGATCTTCAAGAGACTTAATTGAAAGGGTTAGATATTGAATTAGTTGTCCACAAAAGACTGACTCCAAGTTGCAAACAAACTCTTGCGTATATATGAGTTTAAATAAGGCAGGAAATCTCAGATATGAGTAGCGCCCTACCTTTGGGCAGAGGGTAGCCCAGATAATAGCTGGGTGTTGCTTTATACTCCATTTTGCTGCTTTTATTTTGCTTTCCTGAGATGTCCATTTCCTTGTAATTAAGGGATCAAAGTAAAGTCCAGCCTAGTGAGTGAAGCACACCAAATTTAGTAGGTCCTAAAATACTGTTACTGCTGATAATAATAGTAACAGCCAGCATTTATTGATATTTCATTCATTTTATTATTTTATGCACTATTCTCTGCTTTCTTGGACCATAATGGTAACAGTATATAGGCTGTCTTGTCTGGATTAAAAAGCTGACTGTGTGACCTTGACCAAGTTACTTGCTTCTCTGTGGCTCAGTTTCCTCATCTGTAAAAGTTAGTCCTCTTATGACAGCGGTTTTCAACCTATGGGTTGTGACGCCTTTGGGGGTCGAACGACCCTCTCATAGGGGTCGCTTAAATACATCCTGCATTTTACAGGATCCACACAGTAAATGTAGTTATTACTGATATCAATGTTCACACCGACTCAAAGAAGACTGTATAGTGTGCCAAAAAAAGTTTACACATTTTAAGAAAGAAAAAACTGTATTAAATTTGTAATAGTCAAGTCACATTTGACTTCTGTCTGCAATTATAAGAGGTGCACAATGTGAACTGTATTCATCTTTTGTTATTGGTATATATTGATGGGCGGTGCCTGGGGCTCAGTGGGTAGGGCGCTGGCCCCACATGGGGCAGGTGGGGGGGTGCAGGTTTGAACTGGGCCCCAACCAAACTGCACAAAAAATATCTGGGTTTTGTGGCGGGCGCCTGTAGACCCAGCTACTTGGGAGGCTGAGGCAGGAGAATCGCCTAAGCCCAGGAGTTAGAGGTTGCTGTGAGCTGTGATGCCACAGCACTCTACTAAGGGCAATAAAGTGAGACTCTGTCTCTAAAAAAAAAGAAGATATATTGAGTGTTACAAATTTAATACAGTTTTTTCCTTGCTTAAAATGTGTATACACTTTTTTGGAACCCTCTATATTATTAACCCCACTTAAGGAAGCATGGAGAGATAAAATAACTTAATCAGAGTCACATCCCTACCTTGGATCTGAAGTCATGAAGTCATATTCTAGAGTCCACATTTTTAGCCTATGGGCTACCACTACTTTTTGGAAAGCAGGCAGTGAAAAACAGAGGTTTCAGGGTATGGCAGAAAATCTGCACAAAGGAGGCAACGAGGAAAGGGAGTCAGTGTTGGGGGAAAGATGGAACTTCCACATGAAAACACTGAATACAGGATTGGGAATGACAAACTGGAACTTTATGAAAAAGATCAGGCCTGAGGATAGATATTTGGGGAAAATATTCAGAAAGCAGATGGTTTAAGTAATGAAAATGAATTTCAACAGGGAAAGAACAAAAAATAAAAAGAGGGCCCTGGTAGAGAGTCTAAGAAGTAGGGGGGAGGGGAAGGAAAGGATCAGAGAAGGTGATAAAAGTATTGATTAATCAGATAAGAGGGACATTTGGGCCGGGCACCTTAGCTCTTGCCTGTAATCTCAGCACTTTGTGAGCCTGAGGCAGGAGGATCCTAAGTGCCTAGGAGTTCGAGACCAGCCTAGGCAACACAGTGAAACCCTGTCTGTACAAAAAATTGAAAAAAAAAAAAAAATAGGTGTGGTGACACATGTCCCCGCTATAGTCCCCGCTCCTTGGAATACTGAGGTAGGAGGGTTGCTGAGCCCAGGAGATCAAGTGAGCAGTAAGGCAATAAGCTGTAACTGTACCACTGAACTCCAGACTGTGGGCAGAGCAAGACCCTGTCTCACAAATTAAAAAAAAAAAAAAAAAAGGACATTTGGACAGTGTAACCTCATAGTTACACTAGGCAGACAAAGGTTCCAGGCCCATGAACTCCCAGTGCCAGCATCAGAGCCCAAGCCACACTGACTCCTTCTGGGATGCCTTTAGTCTTCCCAGTTCCGGCCTTTAGCATCAACTCAAAATACCCTAGCTTCTTGGATGTTTCCCCTGACATTTAATCATATTTCCTAGATGAATACCATGAACTCCCAAGAAAGGAAATAACATTTTTCACCTTTGTAATCCCAGTGTGCTGCACAGGATCCTGTGCATGGTCAGTGCTTAATAAATGGTTATTAATCTTAGAATGGGTACAGGCGATTGCACTAATGTACACAGCTATGATTTAACAATAAATAAATAAATAAATAAATAAAAATAAATTGTTATTGAGGGTGTCTTTCGCCCCTTCCATGTCTTTGCCCCAAATGTGACGATATCCTCTGTGAAGTCAAAGCCTGCCTAATACCCCATATTCTTCACCAAGCACCTATTACAGCAGGAAGCATGTATGTTCAAATTTTGGTCACAAATTGAGTTTGGGGTACGTCAAAAGTGTTCTGGGAACAAAAGAGGCAGATTCTTCCATAGTCCCTGGATATGCCCCAGATCCTGGGAAAAGCTTTCAAAGGTCCGGATTCTCCATAGTCTTCCTTTGATAGAAAAGTAACTGGACAAAGTATGGAAATGTGTCTACCATCTTTGAATCCAGAAGACAATTAACAAAAAAGACAAACTTCACTTACTGTCATCTGAGCAGACAAATCCACTGCCATTGCTTCCTTCTCAGTTTTCTTGTCAAGGTAGCTCTGGAAAGAAAAAATGGTGTCATGAGGAACTCTGGTGTCAAGGGATGGATTAAAGAAAGTAAGTTACAACCACCCACAATGGCCAACAGCTTCCAACAAAGTCACCCCATGTAAATAATGTGAACCAAGAAGAAAAAACATTTACCAAGCCAATCTGCCAACCTCCATCCTTTCCTTGCCCTAAATTCTGTACACTGATGCTCTAACCGCCACCATAAGACCCATTAGCAACCTGTAAGCAAACTGTGACTCACCCACAGATATCTAGAGTCATTAGACAGCTTTATACTACACACTCTAGCAGTCACAGTGAATGTGAAGCTTTTGGGGATGCCTCTTTTGAACTTAGCTAGCCTATTCTAAACTTGCTTGCCTCGCCTGCCCTTCCCGCCCTGTAGGAACTGCAGTAGAGATTTGACCACATCCCCCCACCTCTCTGCTTCCTAATTGGCCCCAGGGCTTGGCCCTACCCTGGACTGTAAACTTTGCAGTCTCTTTCCAGGTCTGGGTCTGGCTTTATCATATCCCACCTAAGCTAATATGATTAAAACAACGCCCCACCCAAGGCACACGTGGCTCTGTTCTCCCTCTTAAATCACAGCAAGAAACAGATCCCCATACAGCCCAGGTAGGAGGGGTGGAAACCCCACCTGACTACAGAGAGCAAGGGAAGAAGATGCCAGAAGCAGCTTCTGAATCAACCTGCAGTGCCTGTAGAGGGAAAACCGGTGGAGCAAAACTGCAGTGGAAGTACTCCCACACCTCCTCCATGCCAAGAAATCGCGAATGCTTCCAGTGGGTTATTTTTAATCTTCACAACACCTCTATAAATACTGCTGCTCCACTGTCCATATGTCAGGGAGACTGAGAACTAGGGAGCCGCGACCTGCCCAAAGTCACCAAGAAGAAACATAATAGAGGCAGTAAGGCAATCCTGGTCCAAGTCCATGTTCGGCAAATTACCTAGCCACACTGAGCCTCGGTTTGTTCATCCGTAAAATGGGAAGCCTACAGCCAACCCATCTGTTATCTGAGGTTTGATGAGTTAATTCACTGTAGGCGCTAGCCTAGGGCCTGGCATAGGTACCTTCTCTGTAGGTATTAGCTATTGTTTTTATTATTTCCGTTTCACTAAGAAATGTCAGAAAAGCAGCCACAAAGGACGGACAGACACGCATTCCCGCGGTCCCGGCACAGCCCAGCTCACCTGGGAGGGGCGCTCCCGCCCCGCGGGCCTCCGGGGTGCCAGCGCGACGTCCCGCAGGGCCCGGCCACCCAGGCCGCCCGCCCGCAGACCAGCACCTCTGGACCCCCTGGCCGCGCGGACCCTGCCAAGGCTCCGCACGCCGCCCCACTCGCTCGGCTAGAAGCGCGGGCTCCAACTGCGGTCCAGAGGAGGCAACCGGGAGCGCTTCAGCCCCAGGCGGACGGTCCTCGCGGAGCCAGGAAGCAGCACGCCAGGAGACCCCCACAAAGGCCGCGAGCTGTCCTGGTAGCCGCGCGCTCCCCCAGAGAACTACAACTCCCGGCATGCCTCGGGTCCCCGCCGCTATGCTTCCCAGAGGGCCACGCGGCGCGCGCGGTGACTTCTGGGAGACGAAAAGCCCTTCCCCCGCGAGCTGTTTGCCTGGGGGGGAGAGCGCCGGCTCCAGAGCTCCTGCTGCGGGAGATGCTGCGTGAATCAGCGGCGGGATTGTCCTGTTAGCAGGCGAAATGATTTGGAAAAACAATCATTTTGCTTTTGAGACTTAGAGTCTCCCTTTGTCGCCGGGGCTAGGGTATAATGGCTGATGAAGCGAGCTCCCTGCCTCAGCCCCCCGAGTAGCTGGGTCTGCAGGCGCTGGCCACCATTGGTCTTCGCCCGGGCCTCCCAAAGTACGGGGATTACAGGCGTGAACCACGGGCACTGTCTAGAACTCTTTCGGATGCGTTAAGGAGGATCAGCGTACCATTGCTCCCACCACTCCTGATGATTGTTTTCAATTATTTTAATGCGTACCATGCACGGAAGGTAACGTATGCATAGGTGAGTTTTTAGAATAATAAAACGAATACCCACATACCCCAAACTTCCTTGGCTTGACCATATTTTGGAAGCCTACACCACAAGGTTCTCCATTTTCCTGAGTTGCTTACAGTATTCCCTCGTTTAGTTTGATGATTACTCCATGTGCATCTGCCTCTAAACATTAAGTTTTACTTTCGCAAGGTTTTTGATCTTTATGTGAAGGAAATGTTAAATTATATATACATATACATATATATATAAATTCCACCCCCCTTCGGTTATTGCTTAACACAAACACTTTTAAATTCGTCTAAATACATCCAAAGTTCATCACAAACACTTTTAAATTCGTCTAAATACATCCAAAGTTCATTTTCATTACAGGATTCCATTCATTTGTTTAACTTTTTAAAAAATGATACAATATTGAACACCTATCTTGTGCCTGGCATTGTTCCAGATGCTAGAAATACACCAGTGAGCAAAAACTGGCAAAACCTGTGCACACATGCAGCTTGAATTCTACTGGGGGAGAGAAAAGACAATATTAATTAAACAATATTAATGAGCTATTTTATGAAAAAAAGAAACCTGTTTTGAGCTAGTGATGAGTGTAAAGGAGATCAAAATATTTCACCCCAAAATATACTTCTTTGACATATTTTTGAGATGGCTATTTAGAGTGCTTGCAGATAGGAATAGCCTTACAAAGCTGTTTTTTGTAGAGGAGACTTCTATCTGTAGAGGAGATGAAGTGAAATAAACAACAGATATGAAAAGGCTGGCTTTCTCTGAGGTCCTCCCTTGTCCAGATCTTGGAAAGATTTACTGAGAGTTTGGCACCTTTGAAAATCTGACAGAGAAACTTTAACCACAGGTTACCATCTATTTGCTACCTGTAAGGTTACATCTACAAACAAGACCACCTTTTCTCCAGATATTTTCTCTTCTCCCTCCCATAACCTGTCTTTGCCATAATTCAAATCCCTATTATTCCTGTAACTTCAAGATGATATGAAAGTGTCAACCATCTTGCCTTCCTCTGAGTTTTTATATTTTGTATGACCCCTATGCTTACATGCACATTAACAAAACTTGTATGCCTTTTTGTCCTGTTAATCTGTCTTATCAGTTTCTTTTATAAGAGACTCAAAATCATCAAACCTTCAGGGGAAAAATTTAAACTTCCTTAGAAGTGCTAACAAGAATAAGAATGGGAACAGTAACTCAGGAGAGAAGGAGGTTTTACAAAATCGGTTAAGAAACATTTCACTGAGAAAGTGGTTGAAAGAAAGACCTGCAGAAAATGAGGAGGGAGCCACATTAAGTATTTGTGGGAAGGCTCTGGCAGAATGAAAAGCTGATTCACATGCCATGAGATGGATGGCCTGTTGAAAGAACAGTAAGGATGTGTTACAGCCCAACCAGATTCATTGCCTGCTGTTCAAGAGGAAGCCAATACACTGAGACATCAGGGGTATTAACAGAGAAAGGTGCCATGTGAGGAGATGGAGGAGTATCTCAAATTCATATTTCAGAGAATTTGAGAGAAAGGGTGTGGTGGGCAACAGGCTAGGGAATTGGGTCTGCTGATTGGCTGGGAATAAACTCATAGGATTAGGAAGTAGAAATTGTCATCTTGTGCTAAGTCAGTTCCCAGATCCTCAAGACCAGTTGAGTTGGTTCCTTAGGCTACTGGTCTTGTTTTGTTAGTCTACCAGAATGCAGGGTCTGGAGGGTATCTCAAAGACCAGTCTTAGGTTTTACAAGGGTAATTTATCTGTGGGAGCAATGACCAAAGCTAAGAATCTTTATGACTATCAGCTATGTGAGTCCTGAGTAGTAAGCAATTATAGGAAAGCAAACTAGGAAGCAATGGCTGGTATATATGTGTGTATACATCTGTATATACACACATACACACATGCACACACACATACATTATGCCTATACCTTTGTAGTATTTGGATCCCTACCATTGTTCTTAACCTTACAGCCTTTTATTATTTTTATAAAGGATAGTTTCATGTATTGTTGCTGAAGCAGAAAGAAATAGGAGAGAGTTGTAAGGGACCAGAAGCAAGGGGGCCAGAATGTGTGGGCACGTTTTGGATTTTGTCACTAAATTTTACACTGGATGAGATGGAGATGTTTTGAGAGTCACAAAAACTCTCTTCATGGCGAGCCTTCAGTCAGGTTGTCTGAGTTCTCTTTTTAATTGTTGAAAGGGGGGGCACTCGACTGGCAGAGATCCCATAGACCACCAAGGCTTGTACGAAAGGTCTTTATTGGTGAGGGGGTGATGTTGCAGGACACCAAGGAGGAGTGAGGGAAGAAAGAGAGGGGAGAAAAGAGAGAGAGGAAAGGGGGGAAGAGAAGAAGACTGAGAGAGAGAGGGAGAGAGATAGAGAAGAGAGGGAGAGAGAGAGAGCACACGTGCAAGAGAGAGTTATATAGGTTCGGTTAGGGGAAGTCTTAGAATGGTGATGGGAGGGTAGAATAGCCAATAAGTTACTGTCCTGGCCGGAAGAAGCATTAGAGGCAGGCCATAGTTAATCTTGGTCTGTAGAAAGTAGGAGGGGCTTTTCTGGGGGCAATTACCTAACAATTGTCCTCTACCCTATCTTTGCCCACCCAGCCAAGTCTTTGCAAAGAATTCTGATCAGTTCATTTAGCAAGAATCTCCCCACCCTTGATATCTGATCACCCTTAATATCTGATAGAGTTCATCATCCCCAGCCTTTGTTGTGTTAGCAAGAATGCTGTAGGGCCAGTTTAGCAAGAATTCCCCTGCTCTTGGTATCTCTCCTTAGTAACTGACCATCCACCTGACCCCCCCCCCCCCCAACCAGATCCTTGGCTATAAATTTCCACTTGTCCTGTTGAATTTGCAGTTGATCCAAGTCTCTCTTCCCTATTGCAATGCCCCTACTGTACCACCCTTGAATGAAGTCTTTCTTACCTCAATGTGAGAATAATTCTTTTCTTTAACAAGAGACGTGCTCTGGCTTCTGTTTTTATTTTTATTTATTTACTTTTTTTGAGACAGAGTCTCACTCTGTTCCCAGTCTAGAGTGCTAGACATCAGCCTAGCTCACAGCAGCCACAAATTCCTGTGTTCAAGTGATCCTCCTGCCTCCACCTCCCAAGTAGCTGGAATTATGGGCTCCTGCCACAGTCTGGCTAATTTTTCTGTTTTTAGTAGAGACGGGGTCTTGCTTTTGTTCAGGCTGGACTCGCACTCCTGCAATCAAGTGATCCTCCTGGCTCTGCTTCCCATAGTGCTTGCTGTGCATAGAATAATATGAAAGGCTCAAGGAAAAAGCATGCATACTAATATAAGATTCATTAGGCTATTCTGGACTCTCTGTGAGAAAAGACAGTATTTGGAAATGAGTAGAGTTACTATGAGAAGTGGTTGGATTCTGAATGCATTTTGGAAGTAGAGCTGATGGGTGGTGTAGAAGAAAGAAAAGAGACGATGCTGAGATTTTTGGAGCTGAGCATCTGAAGTAAGTAAATTGCCATTAACTGAGACTGGGAAAACTATGGGAAGAGCAGGTCTGGAAGGGGCCAATGACCAGGGATGAAGGATAAAGATAGGAGAAATGAGTTATGAATACACTAAATTTGAGAAAGCTATTAGACATCCAGCAAGGATTTTGTGGAGCCCATTGTGTATATGAGTCTTGAGAACAGGATCAAGGTCAGGGCTAGTATTAGGTCATTTCAAAAGTTTTGTCCGTTTTTATGAGTCTACTTTAAACTGTAATATCTCAGTGAATATTTATTCAATTTAATCAAAATAAGTGCCATTTGAATCAGTGCACTTTTGCCAACATAACACAAGTCGATTAATTCCCTCGGCATAAAAATTGGGTGCTCGGGATTCGATGAAGTCAACGAAGGCCGTTTTTGCTAGGTCCTCATTGGCAAAGGTTCTACCAGTGAGAAAGTTATCAAAGTGCTTGAAAAAATGATAGTCGGTTGGCGAGAGGTCTGGGGAGTATGGTGGGTGGGGCAGAACTTCAACGCTCAATTCCTTTAATTTTCGGACAGTGATTTGTGAGACGTGCGGCCGGGCATTGTCGTGGAGCAGGATCGGACCTCTTCTGTTGACCAGTGCTGGCTGCTGCTGATGCAATTTTTGGTACATTTCATCAATTTCCTCACAATAGGACTCTGCTGTGATGGTTTGGCCTGGTTGCAGAAAGTTATAGTG